>OX359279.1:1022500-1182500 GCA_947179155.2 Hedera helix
AAACATGCAATTATTTAATGTTCAAACAGAAACAAATAATAAAAAATACAAATTAATAGTCCTCATCTCCACATCCCTCTATATCTCTCTCTAGCTTTTTTTCTCCATATTCTTCTAAGATAATGTATTCATCGGGCTCACACTCATACTCTTCATCTCCCTCTTCTTCCGTGTCATCATCAGATAAAAAAATTTCTTCATAGAGTTCTCTTACTTTAACATTTTTACTATTTCTCTTAGTCTCTGGCACGCTATCCGCTTCGGATGCTTCATCAATCACTTCCCAAGTAAGGCCCGAACAACCCTCAACTTATTCATCTATTCCTACGACGTCGTTTTGTAGCTTAGTTATTAAAATTATAAAAAAAAAAAATTGCAGCTCTAAATTTTCTACTGAGGCCTCGCCTAATTTCTCTGTCTTGCCCACCCAGTCTCGTATAATTTCCTGGAAGGATTTTTTTCCTCCTTGGACATAGCCTAGGCGTTAGGCGGCCTAGGCGTGGCGCAAAAAGGGGGCCTAAAGCCTAGGCGGGGATTAATCGGACCTAGGCGGGGATTTTTAGAACACTGATAATAACGTAGAAGTCGCCTTCTAGAATATACAAGTTTTTTAATCAGTCTACACGATACAAGTTAATATACCTAAAAATAGAAAAAACATCATGAATTATTTTTTATGCGAAGCGAGATATAAAAATTAAAAGATTATTGTTTAATTGTTTTATAATTATTTATAGACAAGTTAGTTTAACTAAATTATATCTTTTAGTTATAGTAGCTCGACTATTATTTATCTTTTATTTATAACAAATAACTATTAAGAATTTGTTTCATTATCAAATTAGGTTAACTTTGAATTAGGGTTTTATGTTCTATAAAAACACAAGTAACCCTATCGTTGGGATTGTACCATATTGGCTACTGGCCTTCGTCATCCTTCTCCTCTTTTTCCTCTCTTTGACCCAACTTAGTCCTGCATCATTAGTGAGAAGAAGAAAAGGCCACCATTTATGTAAAACGCTTTTACATTGGAAATGGAGAGTAAGCAACATCATATATAAATACGTAGGCATCTGTTACATGGACTAAGATACGGAAATCGGGTATTGGTGGTGTTTAGCTGCAAAGCTTGTCTATCTTTTGAAATAATAAAATACAGGGACACGACATAAGAATCCAAATTATAGACACAGGTACACGGATACAACAAGTAATTTTGTCAAAAGGTGATAGTTGGCGAAATAATGTCAAACATTTTGGCCTAATTTAATCGTAATTGATAATTAGTGGGGCATATTTAAGTAAGAATTAAATACAACATATTTAGTGAAGAATCCGACTTGGATCATACTCATTTCAACGCGGTTACTTTCAACTGAAGATTCCTAGTAACATAGGGTATCAATTCCAATTAAGATTGCCATTTATGACACCTATGCAATTTATGACGCACACAGACCCGGAAACTCTGTCAATTCTTTAAAACGAAATAAACATCATACAACATCTCCCAAACACAAAACTTGACTCATTGTAAAAATTTCAGACATTACAATAACTTCTAAAAAGCTCACTTCCTAAAACTGCAACAAAACTAGGGTATAACTATATCCATTTCTTCAAATGTAGCACATGATTGTTCGATTCCCATGATATTATTCACAATATTTTATACCTTTAGACTTGTATCATAACCAATTTTGTTGCTTCACAAATATCAAAGTGAAATTTCCTTCAATTTCTTAATCAATCCTCGCACAGGGACAACCAACTTACCATAAGACTGCCTAAAACCTATATAACTAGGACAATTTTCAAAGTTTTTTAAACATATCTTTCCATACTTGGAGAACCCAAAACCTTATCCAAAAAACTTCCAAGTTACTGATATCAACATGGATGTCATACAGTTACATGTAGTGCCATAGATCTCTAAAGGACAGGCCCGTTTATACTCTAGTCTCTATGTTTAGGAATCAAGCGGTACACATAATGCGCCTTACAGAACATCACAGATTAAACTAGTCATTGGCTCAATCTACTTTTCGTTTTACAAGTTCAGGTGTTTCCTTCTTGTTCCATTCCATTTTCCTGCAGATAGTGTGTCAAAAAAAAACAATGTAAAAAAGGAATGGCATCACAAACTGAGGAGCAACCAGTTTCTCTTTTCAATAATGGAATAAACAAAAATACAAACTGACTAGAAAACCTTCACCACCTCCTCCAACATTAAAACCATTTTATGCCAAAATTCAGTAGTCCCCTGAACAAAATCATTCAAAAGGTTTTTAATACTCCCACCATCCCATAAATATTGCAACACAATTTTTTACACAACTTTTAAGAAATATTGACCCTTATGAAATGAGTGGTAGAGAATGCATCAAGATTATGAACCACAAAAGTTTTAGTTAGTGGAGGGAACTAACTAATAATCACTATATATTCAAATGATGAGAGTGACATGACTATGGGTAAATTAGTCATATAACTTCACAAAAGGTACTCAAAAAAGAAATGTTGCAAATTTTGTGGGACTTCCTAGAAAGAAATGTGTTTCAATAATTGTGGGACGGAGGGAGTACTTACTTTATCTACCGCAACAGCTATGAAGGAAAGATTTTTCTTAATCAGAATGCAACCAATTCACAAAGCATAAAGCTAACAGATATATATCTGAAGTACTATCAAACATATATAGATCATAGTAGTTAACAGAGTATCAAAATGATTCAGCAAGATTTAAATTAAATAATTTGAGCGATTAAATGGCAGCGGAAAGGTTAATTAAACCCGATCAAACCTACTAACCTGCACGCGCGGATTATGGAAGTCATCCATAGCAGCAGCTAGTGCTGGCAGCACCCTTTGATGGTACTGTACTTGCAAATCCGGTCCCAAATCTGTAGACAACTGCCCAATCCCATTAATTGCAGCCCATCTTACTCTAGCATGGGGGTCTTGAAATGAACTGAGAACCATTGTTACCACTTGCTCCAAATTTTTTATCATCACCTGCAACGTGTATGAAGATCACATTTTACTGGTTTGGAACATAAATCAAATGCAAACTGAAAAACAATGTTACAGATAAACACATGTTTGCATCAAGCAATACTAAATTACCTTCGAACATCCTTCAGCAATCTGTGCAAGTGCAATTAATGCAGCATGATGCTTTTGCCACTCAGGGGCAGCCAAATAAGCCGGCAACTGCTCTGATGCAACAGGAACAATAGTATTCCCTCCCAAAGCAATGGCCAACCGATCCAAACATTCCTGTCCAACACTGTAATTACTAGTCTCTCCGGCATCCTCATCCTCAGTATCCGCGGTATGCCACACCGGATCATCTTCAATATCTAACAGCATCTTCATCAAAATTGCAAATAACCTGCTAATAAACTGGGGCAATTTCCTCATCATTCCAGGAGCCCTCTCTCTGGCCTCTGCAAGAGTAATCACAAACTCAATGGCCAGATGTCTTGTACCTTCTTCTAAAGTTTCAGCCTCGGCAATTTGCAACATAGACCCCACTACTTCCACTAATTGCCTCCTCAAAAACCTTGGCTCTGTCCCAGCCAATTCAATCATTAATTCTAATGCTTCCTGAGCTGTGGCTTCCTGTCCACAATTCAATGCTTCTGTCAAAGTCCTCATCATCGCAGGCAACAAATCCTGAAACCTATCACGGTCGCTGGAGCTAGACAAGCACTGAATAAAATTAATAACTGCACTGAGCGCTGCAATTCTTACATCTGAGCTAGACGAAGACGTCAAACACTGTAAAAACACAGTATGTAGGTGCTTTATGTGCGGAATCAGGGTTTCGCCTATGTACTGAGACAATTGTGCGAAGATTAAAAAGGCAGATTCTTGAAGCTTATGCGAATCCGACGAGACGCATTGGAACATGAAAGGTAAGAGCTCCGGCCATCCATTGTCGGGTAAAATCCCAGAGGCAAGTTCCGAAATGGTGTCACAGAGCTTTTTGATAATCGTTTTGGCTTCTTCCCTTTGAACGCAAGAGAGGAAGAACGATTTGAGGGATGACTGAGTTGAAGGAGATAATCGAGGCCAAATGTACGAGTCGTCACGAGTCAACTGTTTTCTGAGTAGAATCGCGGACATGGCTCGGGCTTCAACGTGAGGGGAGAACTGGAGGAGGTGAGCGAGTTTCAGAACCAGCGAGTTCGGATCGGATTGCTTGCAGAGATTGAAAATCAGTTCGGCTTGCGATCTTTGCTCGTTGGAAGTGGACATCAAGTGAGAGATTAGGGTTTCAAATGGGGCGGGATCAGGCCCGAAAATCGCCGCAAGTTGAGCTTGCTGAATCTGAGTCGACTGTGAAGAATCCATAGTTACGGTTTTTTAGTTGACAAGGGCAGCTAATCGACAACTCGAGGTGGAGGCGGTGGCGCTCCCTCTTTCTCTCAGACACACACGACCTGTTTGTCGGTATATATACGTATATATAGATTTCAGAAAATCGATCGCACGCACTTTCTTCAGATCATTTGAAGGGCATGTTTGGATGGTAAAATAAGGTTATTGTGGGCCTAATTAGGGCAACATACACTACTAAATGGAGGATTAGCTGTAATTTAGGTGTTAAGATTATAATAATGTCATCCTTTTTTGGAGGGAAAGGTGAGAATGGATAATATTGCCAAAACTCTAAGACTTTATGATGCAATATTGTTAGAGATCCAAGATGTTACGCACTCAATTGACAAATTAAATGTGACTAATTTTTATTTCTATGTTTACCTTGAAAATGAGTTTTCTCCATTTGTTCAATTAATTAATATTATATTTACTTACAAATAATACGTTTGAATGAGATACAATTTCCATTTTAATTTAAAGCAAGAGACGTGTGTTAAAGGTAGGAGAAATTTAAATAAAATCTCTTTTTTTAATTGATATAGGGAAAAAATTTCAAAGTGTAAAGCTTAAGTGGGATGTTCAATTTTTGAAATAATCGAGGGAAATATGTTTGTATTTTATTTTTTTTTAAATCTTTAAAATGTAAATTTTTTCATAAAGATGATATTGTGACCATCTCAATCTCATTCATAACTACATGCAGGAAATAATTACACCAAAAGTTTGACGGCTTGAGCTGTCGGAAAATAATTCCGGTGTGAAAATAAATACAAACTAAAAGACCTTCACTTGTAATTAGATTTATACTTTTCTCAATAACCCGATATTGATCGGTCAATCCTTATCACCCCAAAAATCGGAATCATAATCTCAAATCCTAAGTCAATTTGAACTTTGACCCTCCTAATATGTCAAGCCGTCAAATGAAACTATAATGAGTCCGCCCCAATACTGGACCCACCAGTGTAAAAAATAGGCCAACACCGGCACCAAATTGTGAAAAATATAGGTTCACACCGGATTGAGGTCCAATTAATTATATCCCAACAATAATTTTCAAAGTCTCATACTTAAACTAGGATTTTTTTAATAACCATTTCATAAGAAAATATTTTTGAGTTGACAACAAAACTAAAATAGACTACACTAAATCTATCTCTGGAATATATTATACTCATGGGATCCCATTAAGAAAAAACATTATAATATATAAAAACTGATACAAAGAAAAGTTCATACATCAATATTAATATATAATATCGTAAGAGCTGATCACCAAGCCCATCATCTCTCAATGGTAAAACAACTACTCATAAGACTTTGGGTGCATGAGATATTGGGATCCAATCTTGACAAAGTCAAGATTATTAAAATTATGCTCAAATAACCCACCAAAAAAAAAAAACTGATCCCAAACCAAATAATTTCAAGTCAAATTCGTTTGTACGGGTTAATCGATCGAGTTTGCTCCTTCGATCGATCTTCATTTGTCGCATCCCAATCATTTGCCTCGCCTTTTCATCTTCAATCGTCGGTTCTTTCTCCAAGCTTCCCAATCCTTCGACTCGCCTCTTCATCTTCAATCATCGGTCCTTTCTCCAAGCTTTATGGCTAACAGTCACTCCTTATCTCCAACCCTTGCTCTTCTCCAACAACTTCCCCTTAATCTTCTCCAACCACTTCCCCTTCCTCAATCTCCCATCTTCTCGATTAAAGTAGTCATTTCTCATGCCTACAAAGTGTTTGATGAAATGATCGATTTATGGATGATATATATGTATTGATATGTGTTGTATTTTTCTGGATCAAAGAGGTGTTCGCAACGATGCAAGGAGGGAGTTACAAAAAAAGGGTGGAACGCGAGACAGAAAGTGATAGGAATAATCGGAATATGCGTCGGCGAGTACAATACAGGCAATCCTGTTAGTGAGCAGAGCATAGGATAAATGGATTTTATACCTATGTATTGACTATCTTTTAACTTAATATTTTGTGAGTTCTAAAGTATTCTATATTAGTTTTTAGTATTTTATATTGTTTTTATTTGTTTTGATGTTATTTGGTAAGAATTAGAGTAAAGGCTTGGTGGATCAAAGTTTGGAAATACGCACCAGTCGCTTTAGGCCTGATTTCGACCTTGATCCAGCCATAATATTTTAAATCTTAAAACATTAAAGTTGTAGATCTACTTCTCCACTTTTCGGAACATCTTGAATCACCTCAATCGGAGTTCGTACGAGAAAGTTATGGCCATTTTTCCAATAGATATTGAAGTAGCCAAAATCTTGGAACTTAAGGTGACGAACAAAAGCATCGCTATAGGGAAGCGCAGATGTGCTTGGGGCAACGCGCAGGTGCTCTTGAACATGCTGCTAAAAAATATATAAGGATCACAACTACGCTTTAAAGCTCTGCAGTTGCACTCGGGACGCAGCCAGACTTGTTTTTAATGTGTTTTTGCATGTTTTTTACTCCGAATTGGATTCGAGTGTCCTTTGATGATAGGGATTAGACTTATAACTTATAAATATACTACGAGACTCTTATTTTCAAAAATATTAAAATAGAGATTAACATAGTTAGGAGTAGATTAGAATAGAGAATCAAGGTTTTTATCAAGATTTAAAGGAGTTTTCACACAAGGATTCAAAATTGAAGGAAGAATTGGAGATCGCGCTTCAAGAATAAGATATTTTCTCTCTAACTTTTTTTTTTAATTATTGTAATTCTTGGGATGATGATATCTAATATTATGAACGCGTTTTCTTATTTAGTTATGGTCTAATTTTATATTAAGATTGTAATTAAACCTAATGTGTAGTTTATATTAATTTGCTTCCTATTTAATTATTGATGATTATATATGAATTGTTTATCATATCTTGTGCTTGTTAATTAATTATTTGGCCAACAATTAGCGTGATAATCTATACAAAATTGGGAGATGGAGTATAGGTTTAGATCTGCATATAATAGCATATGTTCATAAAATCTGAAAGAGTTTATATAATTAGTATATAGGATAGGAATATACTTATATATCTTTTGCAGCCATAGAGAGAATTTGAGCTTAAAATCCTAATTAACATATGTCATATAGGAATATAGTGATTTAAATAATTAGGATGTTACTTGTTAATTCTGTTGCCTTATGGTCAGATTTAGAAGAATTTGTTTATATGACTATCAGAAGAAGCATATAAATACTATAAAGAATTCTCGATTAACAATTTTATATGATTAATTAATTAAAAAGGGAGTGAAGAGATTTAAATAAAGTATTGGAGAAAATTATAATATTAAGTCTTTAAAATCTTATATTAATTATTGTCATTAGATAAATTTAGTTATTAGTTTAATTAGATTACTTCATAATTTTATTCGATTGTTTAAATAAAATTAATTTGATATAAAATTAGTAATTGGTAATAATTATTAATAATTCTCTGTGAAAATGATACCTTGCTTGCCATTATAGTGTTATTTGATTACATGTACTTGTCCATGTTATCATTAGTTGCCCGTAAGACACTTTATCTAGCAATACATAGTTTAATCCAAAAAAGGAAGATGAAGAATAGTGCAAGGCAGATATAGTAAAAAGTGGCAATGAGTTTCAAAAGGTTGTTAAAAGAAATTTAAAGAGGTCACGTCCAAATATGGAGGAGGGTAATAATGTTGAGCATAAAAGGAGTAAAATTTGGGTTAAGAAAAACAAATCTTGCTCATCTAACATGGTATGAATCATCGAATTTGGATGCAAGAATATTGGTGTGATGTCGCAAGCACCCAAAAATAAAATCTTACTTTTGAAAAATATTAATGTAGTAGTGTAAGCAAGAGTCGATCCCACAGAGAATGATTAATTTAATTTTATGTTTTTGCAAATAAAAACAGGGGGTTTTTGATTGAATAAATAATTTAAATAAAATTAATTAAAATAAATATGCAAGAAATAAATAAGAATAAAAAGTCTAGGTTTAAGTTAATATCCACCATCAAGAGTTTACAACTGATCACTGATGCAAGAATAAATCAATTCATATTTTAAATATTCAACGTGGAATAATAATTACTCCCATTCGAATAATTTTCCTATCTCTCCTTAATTTTAGTTAAGCAGAAACAAGCGATCTAAATAACCCTTACTACTAAATAATCTCAGACAAGCGCTAAAGATTTAACCTAGTAGCAGCATAAAGAAATAGAGAGATCGTTGAACTAAACAACACAATCCAAGCGTCTGCATTTAATCTAGATGAATATTCTTCCTAAGATAAAATAATATTTTGATAAGCAAAATAATTATTAACCTTAGTTGCTTCGCAAATTAAAGTGACCAAACAATTACGGATTTGATATTTAATTTAGCAATAGATTTCAACGAATAATAAACTAGTATGCATCCTAGCAATTAAACGAATTAATCATAAAATTAACACAGAAAAATATTCAATACTCAAAATATAAATTGAACAATTAAAATAAATTAGATCTCACAGTGTATAAATCTTGATGGCTTCAATCACTTAAATCAAGAAAAATAAATTAACTACTTATAATACTAAAGAATACTAAATAATAGAAGAGAGAATTTTATTCTAATGAGAGTTGTGTTTTACATTGTGTATCAAGCCATCTATTTATAGGCTCCAAAATCCTCCTAAACCTAGTAGGATTTATAATTAAAAATAAAAGAAAAAGAAAATAATTATTTTCCTAACCCTAATTGGAATTAAAATCCAATTTGGAATCAAAAAATCCGAAAAATCTGATTTCCCAGCATTTCCGCGTTGCCAAACGCTGCTTTGACCAAGTCAGCCACCGCCAACCGACCACGCATTGACAGCTGGCAGCATTCTTCTGCGCGCATTGCGCGGCTTTTATTTTTTTTCCGTAACCTTCCATTAAACGACGTCGTTTCTAATCCTGCGCGCTGAAGCCTTCCGCGCAATGCGCGGACACCTTTAACTGATGGTCCAAACGGCGTCGTTTCAATTCCGGTGCTGCTTTCCTACACGCGCGCAATGCGCGGTCTGCCGTCGAAAATTACCATTATGCCACTAAACTTTGCAGATTTTACAGAATTCCCCCCCCCCAGCTTTATTTTTCCTACAAAAATAAATATAAAATAATTAAAAATAAATAAAAATAATATAAAAATACTAAAAATCCTAAAAACACATAATAATAAATAAAACACCTAAAACACTAAAAATAAATTAAAACACATAAATAAAAAGAAATATAAAAATTACTATAAAATTACCTAAATTAACATAAATTAACTAAAATCCTATAAAACCTATTAAAACCAAAATAAGATAAATAATTAAACATTTAAGCATTCAATAAATATAAAAACTAAGTATTAGAGAATAAAAATACCATATAATTTAACCCTATCAAATATTTATGCTTTAGAAAAGGAGTGATTCATTAAGTGAACAATGTTATAATCAAAATTTTATTGTTTTACCTCAAACAATTCAAAGTAGTATGCCAAAAAAAATTATGATAGAATTTTCTTCATTCTTATATGAAGTTATAAAGTATATACTGAAGACACATTAGATTAGCTAAGGACTTTTTTTGGACATAACTTATGTAAATTCTATCCATTTGTTTCCCTAATACAAATTCTCATTTATTATTATTTTATATTGTATATGAACAAAAGTTAATTGAATGGTGGAGCCTCTATTTTACTAGAGTCTCTGTTCTACCACTAGCTAATCAAATCAATAGGTGTGGAAATTTTAACATATGGGTAAGATAGTCATGTCTATCTGTTTTTCAAGTTGTATAAATGCATAAGGATTATTATATTTAGTTAATTAGACAAATATATAACAAATAATATAAAAATACTATAACTATACATAAAAAATTCTAAAAATAATTGAAATAAATACTTTCAAACTAGTCGTGCCTTCCACGGGCTATCAAACTTGTTATATGTAACACCCCATCACAAAAAGAAATGAGAAGTAATATGCAAAGTAGAACCAATATCAAAATTTATTAATATAACACTAATTCTTTTTACATGTTTTGATGCATGATTGCGATCGTGCATAATTTTTTAGAGTCCTAAGAATTAAACACTACATCCAATTGATTATTTTAATATTTAAGTGAATAAACTCGCATTATGTAATTTAATAAACTTAAATGAATCATATTAATTTTAAGTTTAAAAATATCTTAAATTGACTTTTAAAAAGTTAATAGCTATTTTATAATTTAAAACGGATAGAGTATTTGTTAGCTAAAGTATTTTTTATTTTTTATCATTACAATAATATTGTTCAACTTTTTGACGCTGATACAACTTATAGGTGTCTCCGATTATATTAGAAAAAAATAACTAATAGGGCTTAGGACTTTATAATTTATTTGCTTAGTATAAATAATTATTTTCTTGGAGCAATACCTGTTAACACCAAGATTTGTATATCCGTTGAAAACCACGAAAACATGAACTACCTGTACTCAAGAAAAATTGTTAGCCACCCCCGGTGAGAGCGATGATTTGGGCCGTCAGGGGATACTCTGGTGTGGGAATAAGTCCAGGCCAAAAAGCGATAACAATGAAAGGAGTAAAGTGCTAAAAAAGATAAAATTTTGTGGGTAAAAGAATAGTGATACCATGACCCTTGCTAATGGTTGTATTTATAGGTATACATCCACCCGAGACCAATAAGGAGTATGAGTCCTTTTTAGAATCACCTTATAATTACAATTAATTATCGATAGATTCATTTCCAAATTAGATCTCATTATCTCCCCCAAATAAGGAAATATAATCTTATTTTAATAAGGACACTCCCAATCTAGATCAAACCGTTTGGAGAAAGGTATGTAAGCCAATCACCTGGGCCGAACTTACATATGAACCGGGCTCCACCTTAGCCAGACTTATAAATAAATTGGATTTCACCTTAACATAATCCATAAATAATCATATCCTAACATTACCTCCCACTCTCCTAATTTAAAAAGTCTTAAATAGGAGAGTAATCCAAATAATCAGATTTCCCCCTTCATTTTATCTGTTTAATCCACATTTAATGCCCTGTAACATGCACACGATTTATCATCATTACTTTTCAAATTTCACTGTGCTACTTCATGAACGTCGATTTTCGAAATTCGCGCCCTTTGGTTAATTCCTTTTAATAAAACCATCTATTATTCCCTTTTTTCAAATTTCGTCTACTGTTACCCCGTCTTCTGCAAACCCTGCCAAAATCCTCCATTTCTCTTGACAACTCATTTAGGAAACCTTCAATCTCCCCTATCTAATGGCCAATCAAGGACAAACTTCCTCATCCAGTACTCTAATTAACCTCCCTCTACCTTTCAATACCAAAAAAGAAGACCAGATTCGTCAAAAATAAAAAGAATGCCCAGCGGCTAACACCCCGTCAACAATCACTTCTTCCCAACTCACCATTATCAGTGAACAATACCAAATACCTCTTCAATACGAGCTCTAAGCCCCTGAACCCCACGAGAGAATGTACTTACAACTGGAAGGATGTAATGATATGCAATTTATCAATTTTGTAAATATTGGAAAGTGAATATAATTAGGTAATGGAAATTAAAATTTTAAAGTGTGACAAGTATTTTGGGACAAGCCAATTGTGGACGAATTGATGATAGAATAAAATTCAAGCCTAATGAAACAAGTTTGGACCAAAATGGACTTGAATTGGATAAAAAAAATTTAAAAAAAACAAGAAATGATTTATTGAAAATTAAATTTGTCTAGATATTATGACAAATGACCAAAATGCCCTTGATAATTTAAAGAATGACCATGATATCCTTTTGGTATAAAATGTCTTAAATGCCATTGTTAGTTAAAGGGAATGGTCATAAATGACATTGACTATAAATGAGTTAAGTTTAACTAGTAATGGTTAATTGCTAGGAAAAATATATACAAAACATATGTATATATTTCCTAAGTATAAATAGATATTAGCTA
Source organism: Hedera helix (assembly GCA_947179155.2). Taxonomy (NCBI): domain Eukaryota; kingdom Viridiplantae; phylum Streptophyta; class Magnoliopsida; order Apiales; family Araliaceae; genus Hedera; species Hedera helix. The sequence continues at coordinate 1,034,889 of OX359279.1, forward strand.
TTGTTCATTTTCATTCTTGCTAAGTGTAAGCTTCATAAGAGAGAAAAGAAGAGAAGGCTAGGATTTGATCAAAAACTTGGAAAAATTCAAGAGAAAGTGTTCAAAGGAGGAAGAACTAACCATCAAGGTGGAAACTAAAATACTAAGAAGGGTTATTACAAGAAGGAATAGAGTCGTAAGAAGGTATATTCATGTTTAAGCCATAAAACTTGATGTTATGTGTTTAAGAGGAAGTTAGGAGTAGTCATGCATATATCCTTGGCTATATGTGTAGATTGTATGACTTATGTGCTTCATAATTGGTATTTGATGAAACCCTAAGCTCATGTGTGCTAGAACAAAGGTGGTGCACTATTCATGTTTATATTAAAAGTTAGAAAACATGATTCACGGATGATTCATGTTATGTCTGACATGTCAAAGAATTAAGGCAGAACATCAGATGCCTAGTGGATTACTACAACCCTTAGAAATTCTGGAATGAAAATGAGAACACGTCACAATGGATTTTGTCGTGGGACTACACAGAAAGGCTATGATGCAATATGGGTAATAGTGGATCGACTAACGAAGTCTGTACACTTCTTGCCGATCAGGATCAAGTTCAATTTAGATTAGTTGGCAAAGCTTTATGTGAAGGAAATAGTATCGAGGCATGAAATTTCGGTATTAATTGTTTCAGATCGAGATCCGCGATTCACATCAAACTTTTAGAAGAGTTTCCAAGAACGTATAGGCACGCAGTTGAGATTAAGCACAACGTATCATCCTCAAACAGATGGTCAAAGTGAAAGAACGATTCAGACATTGGAAGATATGTTAAGAGCATGTGTAATGGACTTCAAGGGAAATTGGGATGATCATTTATCGTTAATTGAATTCGCATACAACAACAGTTATCATACGAGTATTGGTATACCGCCGTATGAGGCGTTATATGGAAGGAAATGCAGAACACCTCTCTGCTGGGACGAGGTAGGAGAACGTAAGTTATTGGGACCAGAAATTGTACAGCAGATTGTAGAAATTGTTAAAATTATAAGATCAAGGCTCATAGCAGCACAAAATAGACAGAAGAAATATGCTGACCAGTATCGGCAGAAAAGAGAATTTGAAGTAGGATCCCATGTATTTTTAAAAGTATATCTCTGGAAAGGGAAGATAAGATTTGGAAAGAAGGAGAAGTTAAGCCCAAGACTTATCGGACCATTTGAAGTGCTAAGAAGGATAGGAGAGGTAGCCTATGTTGTGGCATTACCTCCAGAATTAGAACATATCCATAATGTGTTTCACGTATCGGTACTGAGGCTATACAAACCATATTACAAGCATGTGATTGAGTACGAGCCGATTCAAGTTGAAAATGATATAACGTACGAGAAAACTCCTGTTCAGATCATTGACAGGAAGGAGTAAATTTTGAGGAACAAAGTGATACCTTTCTGTAAAGGTAGTATGGAGGAACCACAATGTTGAAGAGGTAACGTGGGAATTAGAAGAAAAAATGAAGAAAAATTATCCAAGCTTGTTTATGTAATCTTGTAATGGTGATTCCGAGGACGGAATCCTTTTAAGAAGGGAAGAATGTAATGATATGCAATTTATCAATTTTGTAAATGTTGGAAAGTGAATATAATTAGGTAATGGAAATTAAAATCTTAAAGTGTGACAAGTATTTTGGGACAAGCCAATTGTGGGCAAATTGATGATAAAATAAAATTCAAGCCTGATGAAACAAGTTTGGACCAAAATGGACTTGAATTGGGTGGAAAAAAACAAGAAATAATTCATTGGAAATTAAATTTGTCTAGATATTGTGACAAATGACCAAAATGCCCTTGGCAATTTAAAGAATGACCATGATATCCTTTTTGGTAATAAATTTGTTAAATGCAATTGTTAGTTAAAGGGAATGGTCATGAATGACCTTGACTATACATGAGTTAAGTTTAACTAGTAATGGTTAATTGCTAGGAAAAATACATAAAAAGCATGTATGTATTTATATTTCCTAAGTATAGATAGATATTAGCTATTGTTCATCTTCATTCTTGCTAAGTGTAAACTTCATAAGAGACCCAACCCGACCCGAATAGCTAAAATAGGTCCTAGACAGTGCGTTTGACCGCTGCGACGGTGGTACAAAAATCAAAAACCTTAATTTAGGGACTGTCTGACCCTTCTTCACTAAAACTGCCATAACTTCTTTATTTTAAAATATTTTGGGGTGATTCTTAAGTCCATTCTCATTAGAATTTTTCCCTCTACAATTTCTCTTTAGATCACAAATCAAAATTCCAAACGGAAGTAGTCATAAAATCGCTTGCAAGGAAAGATTTTAAAAACTCTAAGATTTCAAAACGACCTATTTTGCGGTAAAAACCATAACTTCTATTTTTTTTCATATTTTTGAAAACTTCAAGTTGGGTTTTCTTTAAAACTCATATATGTAACTTTTTAACCATAGAAATCCATTTTTTAACTTGTACATTTCAAGCTACAACATTAAATAGCGTATGCTCAACTAGGGTTTTATCGGTAAAGTTCAATATGGATTTTTCTTCCATTTATTTGCACATCACACGTACCAAAACTTGTTTTAAATATATCAAACCATGAATCTATTAATATATCATAGTTTTAAACGTCTAGACCATTAAAATAATTTTTGATCGGTTAAAAATATCTTTTGACTATATAAAACATATATAGACTACAAAAATGAACTAAAGAATGAGTTAGAGCACTTTTGAACCTCTTGGACTTGCGTGCTCTTCTTATTCTCCTTCCAAAGTAAGTTATGAGGCTATGTGTCATCCACCAAACTCCTCATCTAACAATTTCTTAGTGGATTCTCAAATTTTTAAGAGTTCTCTCTATTTTTCTATAGAATGCTCTCTCTTTTCTCTCTTGTTACTCTAATAAAATTACTAACAAGCATAACAAAGGTGTGGAACACTCTATATATAAAGTCCCCTTAATTACCATCAACTTTCCTTAATCAACTAACATATTCAAATTATGAGTTAATTGTGCTTACTATTAAATTGATTGACAATGTGAATGACTAGGGTGGTTGAACCACCAAAATCAAGTATGTGATTTAAGAAACATGAAGCAAACAAGCCACCCAAAGTGGGCCCCTCAATGCGTCGGCCAAATTGGAATTTTTCTCCCATTTTTGGTTTATTTTTATTGTTTTAATTATACACATACACATCTATATATATATATTGACCAATATTTTGACTTCCTATTGGGCTCCACTGTAATGATCACGAATTTCATTAGACATTGTAATTATGATTATTAAATAATTAATAATAAATTAAAAATTTTGTACTAATTAATTGTGCATTAGATAATTGAATAAATATATTTGTGTATGTGTATATTTATTTAAAGCAATGAAGCAAGAGGTTATAATTAACTAAAACAAATCTAATTGGATTATATTTTTTAAATCCAAAGGAGTTGATAAACTAAGTCAATTAAATTTACCTAGTAGCCTAAGTAATTAAATTAAACCTTAGTCTATGTAATTAATTAAACAAGCTCAACGCTTATTTTAATTAAATGTAGCATAGTTTATTTAATGCTAGCCCAATGTGTTAAATAAATTGAGCCCAAATAATTTAATTGAATGAGCCCAATAGAATGTATTCTCAAGTCCAAAATAGAGCCTATTTGAAGTCAATGCTTTGGTCAATATACATACATATATACATTTATCTATCTATCTATCTATATATATATATATATATATATATATATATATATATATATATATGTGTGTGTGTGTGTGTGTGTGTGTGTGTGTGTGTGTGTGTGTAATTTGGCATTTAAATTAAATCAAAAATGGGGCAAAAAGAAGGGGTTTGGCCGACACTTTTAGGGGAGTCAATTGAGTGACTTGTTTGCTCTTTATTGCTTCATATACACACTTGGTTTTGGTAGTTCAACCACCCATGTCAATCACCTTGTCATTCTTCATGTCAATCCATTAAATAGTAATCACAATTAGTCTCTTAATTGACCAATGCTAGTTGATTAGGGAGTTAATGAAGGGTTACCAAAGTTCTATAAATAAAACCTCCACCAAGCTTTAATAGGTTGGTCATTTCATTTCGTAGCAATCCTAGAGAGAAAAGGAAGAGTTCTAGTGATAGTTGAGAGAAAAACACTTTGAGTGTGGAGGATATTGCTAGAAGAAGAGTTTGGTGGATGACCTATAGTCTCATAACTTACTTTGGAAGGAGAAGAGAAAGAGCACACAAGTCCAAGAGGTTTAAAAGTGATCCAACTCTTCCTTAGTTCATTTTATTGTCTATATATGTTTTATATGGTCAAAAATATATTTTTAACCGATCAAAACTTCTTTTGATAATCTAAAAGTCTAAAACTATGTTATATTGGTATATTCATGGTTTGATATATTTCATAAATGTTTTGGTATGTGTTGATTGCATAAAAATGGAAGAACAATCCATATTAGCCTTTACCGGTAAACCCTAGTCAGATATGTTATGTTTTATATTGTAGTTTGAAATGTACAAGTTGAAAAATTGATTTTTATAGCTATAAAGTTACATACATGAGTTTTAAAGAAAACCCAATTATAGATTTTATTTTATTCAAGTTTTAATCAAATGAACAAAAGTTAGAAAATTTGAAAAATGACAATTTTGCAGATTCTGCCACTCAAGGGTCGGAGCCCTCATTCCTTTGTTATTTGGAGGGTCGGGGCCCTCGTCACTGTTCACATATGGGTCTTTTTAATTTCGGGTCGGGTCGGTTCGTTTAAAAGGGTCGGTTCAAATCATTTAAGACCAAAATGGGTAAAAATATTTTAAAATTAATATAATTAATTTGGGACCCAATAAAAAGAAAATATATAATTATTTATTATGTGGATATTAAATAATAATTAAGAGTCATGAAGGTGATTAATTACTATTTAATTAATATTAAATAATAATTAAAATGAAAAGAGATAGTAACTAATTAATTATTAAGTAATAAATAAAGGGTAATATAATTAATAAAATATTATTAAATGATTAATGATATTTAAAAAAGAACAAAATATTATTAAATGATTAATGATATTTAAAAATGAATAAAATATTATTAAATAATTAATAATATTAATAAATGAATAAAATATTATTAAAGGATTATTAATATTATAAAGTTAATAAAATATTATTAAATGATTAATAATATTAGACAATGAATAAAATATTATTAAATGATTAATAATATTATAAGATGAATAAAATATTATCAAATGATTAATAATATTATAAGATAAATAAAATATTATTAAATAATTAATAATATTAAAAAGATTGTAAGATATTATTAAATAATTAATAATATTAGAAGAATAACAAAATATTATTAAAGTATTAATAATATTAAGTGAATCATAAAATATTATTAAATGATTAATAATATTACAAGACTAATAAAGTATTATAAAATTGTTAATAATATTAGATAGGTATATGAACTATATTAAATAATTAATATAGGTTATTTGTGTTTGAAATATTATCAAGTAGTGATAATATTTCCTATGTGTTTATATACCCATAATCATATAATTATGTGGTTCGTAAGAGTTATAAAGGTTATCATACGAATGCGTATATGATACTAATTTAAGATCAAACTGATTAATTGTTAGGTCCGTTCAAGGAATATTAAATTGAATTGGTTAACCGTAAACTACGCACAAGGCAAGTTTTCTTCAACTGTAATTACATTGAGCAATTCAATTATTATTGAGCAAGTATCTACACTCGTAGTTATTTGGTAGAGATTAAAGTGGATTAATTATCTAAAATTATTCCACATCATTATTTGTTATTGTATTCGCACTTAGTGCTTTTACAAATGTTATAGTTCATTAATTCAATAACTGTTTAAGAATGTCTAAGCTAATTGTTTCGGCTAGACAATGCATGTTTAAATTCTTCAAATTGATTATTTTAAAAGCTTATCCAAACTAATTGTTGGTACGGATTCTTATAGTAAGACTGAGAATGAACAACCCTAGTTAAAGGGGATTTTTATTTGTTGGGAAACCGAATTTGCGCAAGAAATCTAAATGTTATGCATATACATAGGACATAAGAGGACTGGTCCCCTCGAGTGTCCCGTTTTTCAAGGTGTCCGATATTTATATGTCTGTTCTACCTTAGTAGTAGTTCATGGTCATTAAAAACCACTCAGCAGTAAAGAGTCAATCCATTTTTATATTGAACTTTGATTATTGATATCTTTCACAATTGTTATTGTCGAAAACCCTAACGTTATTTCCCATCATTATGATATATCTATTGTTGTTGTTTATAAACTTGCTGAGCCATTTAGTTGTTCATTCTTGCTATATCATGACTATATTTCAGCTAAGCTCGAATGCTCTAAAACAGACAAAGGCAAGGAGAAAACAAACGTTTAGTTTAGTTGATGCATGCTAGACTTAAATTACTGTTATGTAATTTTCTTGTAAATCTTTTGTATTTCCCTTAAGATATGTAATGTTACGATTAAGGTTAATCGATCTTGGGAAGTGTAGCCTTTTTATAAGGAACCTTTTGCATTATTCCGCGAAGTTTAAATGTAATATATTTATTTAATTGTTAGTAAGTATTGTACAGTGAGAACCAAACCCGAGGTTAAAAAACCCAGATTTGGGGTCGTCACATCCACTTTGGACTTAGGAATATATTTCATTTGGACTTCACATTTAAATTATTTGGGCTCATCAATTCATTTCATTTGGCTACTACATTTATCCATTTAAGTCATCAACACTTGGGCTCCTAACAATTAAATCAATTGGTTTAACTATGTCATTTGAAATAAACAAGTATTGGGTAGTTTAAATTAATTTGGACTCACCATATATTATATATATGGTTCATTAAATAAATCATATAAAGTTACTAGATTGGGCTTATAAAATAAACACATTAGTTTAATTACATAATCCAATTAGACTTACTATTTATAAGTCTATTTGACTACTTAATTAAGTTAGTCTACAAAATACTAACACTTAATATATATTGGGTTTATTTTATTAACATCATAACGCTTATACATACTAGTACCTCAATTTGATACCATAAATTGTCAAACAGTTTGTACCACCGCTGCGACAGTAGTTCTGATTTTTAAATTCCAGGGAGTTTCACCGCGGCGGTGGTGAAACCTACCGTTGTGGCGATAGTGCTGATTTTTTTCAAAATCCTTATACACATTAATACAAGTACTTTGACTTAATTAAATTTAATTAACTTCCTCTTATCATCAATTTGGGTTTATAATATAGTTATCCAAACACATACAATTATTCCTGCATTAAGATATCTTTAATAAGTCATGTATTTCTTCATTCTCATTAATCATACAAGTAATTCGCTTGTTCACTATTAGTAATTAAATTACTTGGACTCTTCATGAGGCTAAGTCCTTAAATTTATTTGGACCTTTTTATTATTACCAACAAGACTTACAATAATTAAAATATTGGGCTTGTTTTAAATTCATTAATGGACTCTATACTATACTTGATAGTTAAGTTAATTACTTAATTAATTAACTTCTTAATATTGTCATTCTAGGCAATATTCTAACTTCTCTACTTGCTAATAATAACTTTAGTTCATGACTCATATAATTAACTTAATTAATTATATTGAATGACTTTCCTTTTTACTCCATACTTAAACTAATTAATTTATTAATTTTATTGAGTATTTAATTTACTTCATTCATTTTCTTGTTTGGCTAACAAACACAACTCTAGGTATATATATACTTATCAATATAACTACCTTCACTTCTTAATTAAATTTATTTTCTTAAAAAATTCTCTACATGTATCATTATAATAATTTCACATTTAATCCCTAACAAATAAATTAGGTTTAAAAAAAGTGTTTGTTCATTTTCTATACATCTCACTTCTCCAACTCTAGGTTTTAGACCTTAACCTTTAATTAAATCGTTTAAGATCTTGTCTCCAAATCTTGTAAATATCAGGGTATTACAGTCTTAATGTACACACACACACACACACATATAAATTGAGGTATTTAAGATGTTAATGTTATAATGTATATAAATTAACCTATGTGTATTATGATGAATTTGAATTGGAAATTTGATTAAAGATTTAAAAACTAAAATATATAGTATATTAAGTTTTAAATAGAAAGTGTAAACATATTATGTGTTTACCTATATGTGATGATTTGGCTTATAATACATAGGTTTACGGTGATGGGTAAGGTTACGCAATATGTATAAACAACTATACGCGGTACCGTTAACAACGAATGACAAGTTTTTCAGTTTTATCTACTACGTGTGAAATTGTCATGAACTATGCTATAATGTGAACACGATGAGTATGATATATGATGAACATGTATTAAATGCTACGTGATCGAATTTGAAGTATGGGAAATGAGATATATGTAGTAATTTCACAACATGGAATATATAATGCATATATAGATGTATAAGTATTAGACACATTACACATAGTTACCATGTATGTCATGTATACATAGTTACCATGTATGTTAACAACGAAAGACAAGTTTTTCAGTTTTATCTGTTGGACTTGTTGAGCTGTCGTGCTGATTCTTGCAATTAATTTTTGCAGTTATAGATCGAGGAGCCATAATAAACGTTTGAAGCATAATTAAAAACAAAGGTTTAATGGTTTCTTTGTATTAGATGTACCAAGTCGGAACGACTCATTGTATGACAATAAAATATATTGTAATAAATTATTAAAAGTTGAATACCATGTATTTAAATTGAATTTGTGTTGTAAACCTTATATTGATTATTATAAGAAAATTTTATACAAATAAAATATTATATGTGTTGTTAGATATTTTATGAATAAACCTTGTTATATTAAGATGAATAATAAAGGTTGCGATTTTGGAACCGAAGATTTATAAAGTTTTAATATTTATTTTGATATTGAATAACGTTATAAAAAGTTTTTAAAATTTTCAAAATTTATCATTTATATTACTGAATGATGGCGTGAGATTAGATTGAGGTTGGATCGTGAGCACCAAATTCGAGATTAAAGAGACCCGAATATGGAGGCGTCATAGGTTGGTATCAAAGCTGATAGGTTATAAACCTTAGGTAAGCGTACTTTAAGCTATAACCGTAGTAAAAAAATGACGAAGATAATAATAACACACTCAAAAAAGTTTAAATGATTATACATGAATTTAGAACATTCATAATGAATAAGTTGAAATATAAACGAGAAGATTCAAAGAAGAATCTGACTGAGCTATAAGAAGATGATTATAGGACACCTGACTGAAAAAAAATGATGTACTATAAAAAGCACAAAATAAACTTAGGAGGAGTTATAAATGATGAAATGAGGATTTGAGATAATTCATATTGAGCAAAGTGGAAAATTAAGAATTTATGGGTTTCAAGAGGACTTGTGTTGGTAGCTAAGTTTAGCAAACCTTTGTATATGTAGGGGATTTGTGACTACTTAGTTTACTGTATTGATAATCGTTGAAATCGTGGTGTCGCGCTATTCATTATATAAAATGCGAGAAGGTGATTCTTTTCTCATAAACATTTCGGATAGTAAAAAATACTAAGAATATGTGTGAATTCTTAAAAGTCATACTTATGGTAAGTTTGTAACTCATAATCGTATGATATATTTTTGAACCCAAAGGTGTATAGATAGTTTTTGATACGTTCTCTAACTACATACTCCGATGATAATTTCTTAAACTCATATTATTTTGGCAAGTTCCTGAACTTATAATGTATGGTAAGTTTGATGAATAGTGTCATGGGTTATAGAATAGTGAGTATTAATAGGATTGGGAATAACTAGACTTATCAAGTCCGGATGGAATGAAGTTTGGATATTTCGAGTCTACTAGCAATGCTAGATTTTGAAATTTATTGACATCGTGCTTGTTTTTGCATTTTGGTGCCTTTAAAAATATTGGTTCAAAGGTGGAACTAATAAATTTTTAAAATTTATGTTATTCAAATATCTATGCTAATTGTGTCAGATAGACAAGAATGATTTAAAAATATTAAAATATATTTACGAAAATTATCAACACACTATTAATAAGGTGTGTAATGATAAAATGATGGAATCATTAACGCAGTGTAACCTAATGTGGATGTGATCATAGAATCGTCGACCCACTATGGTAGATAAAATCATAAAATGAATCGTCAATGTCGTCATCGCCTTTTTAATAACAATAAAGTTCTTCACCCATTCATATGCATCGACCAAATCCTTTGGGAGTTTGAATATGATGTCCTTCATCAACTTCTTTAAGCGATTTACATCCAGTCCGATAGTAAAGAATCCCAACGCCTTTGTCATGTTGAGATTTATAATCGCTCCAACTACATCTTTAAACCTTTGGACGTATTGGCTCAAATGTCATTATTTTTTGTTTAATCTGCATTAGTGGCGCTGTCAGCTTCCCTCTCCTCTTGTTGCTCCAAAATCGGTCATAGAATTCATCACAAAGTTTTTTTCAATAATTAATATTCCCCGAGGGCAGTAACACAATCCACTACTTTACCGCCTTCTTGAGTGTTATAAGAATGTTTTTACACATGCTTGTATCTGAATGATTATAGTACCCCATGATGATCTCATAAGAATTGGTGTGATTGTACGAGCCCCTTGTGCCATCAAAAGACTCCAAATGTGGCAGTTTTATATTTGGATTGGCCTTCTCTAGATTAACGGCCGATGAAAAAGGAGATTTGGTATCTACTGGCTTTGAGCCTTCTTGTACTTCGGCCAATTTTACTTTAATTCTGCTAGTCTCTTCATGATAGGATTCGAGTTGTCTCGTTTTGGTACCCGATCGTGTCGATCTCTGTCATGACTCGTAAACCGGGCTCGCCTTATATCACCATGATACCGATCACAACATTCTGCATGGGGAGACCAAGATCGTCTTCATTGAGATGTGTTTGTGTGAGTTGATTCACTATCCCTATGTGAAGCATGCCTTTTATCTTCCTGTCGAATTTTGTACGGGCTTGTCTCTCTTTTGCGACCTTTAGATTGGCCTGCTTGATGCAATGTACGGGGATCATTCACACGCCTATGTCGTGGCCGACTTTGTGGTGTTACCTCCTTAGATCCTAATTGTGGTCTGACCATCGTCGTCCTTCCTCAATTTTAAAAGTAATGCAGTTCACTATTCCCACTCGCGCTTCCAGAACATCCTTTGCTCTTTGAATCATCTATCTTTTGATAGTTTCTCTTTGATCACGTGGACTACCTTCCCTGCGTTGACCTTCGTAGGCGGAGGAGTGGTTGTTTGTCCCTCTCTCATGGACTGGGATCAGAGAATTCAGAGGAGTGAACAACCATCGTCTGACTGAATTAGATTGCAACACCCTGGGATCGCCCTCCTGAATGAAGGGACCCAACCTATCCTTCACAGATCTCCTCACAGTGTAAGAAGAAGGTAGTGCTGATGTGGAAGCACATTCCACCTTATCACCTTGTCGCTCCATGAACTTAGATTAAAGATCCAACCAAAACATCAAGTAATCTTCGACTTAAACAACAGCGTTTGTGATTTTTCAAACATAATTTTATGGCCCTCCTTCTAGCACCAATGTTAACGCCAAGATTTGTAAGTCTGCTAAAAACCATGAAAACACGAACTACATGCACTCAAGTAAAACCATTAGCCACCCCCCGTAAGAGCAACGGTTTGGGCTGTCGAGAAAAACTCCAGTGTGAGAATAAGTGCAAGCCAAAAAGCGATAACAATAGAGGGAGCAAAGTGCTAAAAAAGATAAAATTATGTGGATAAAAGAATAGTGATGGCGTGACCCTTGTTAATGGTTGTATTTATAGGTATGCATCCACCCGAGACCGATAAGGAGTATGAGTCCTTTTTAGAATCACTTTATAACAATAATTAATTATTGATAAATTCATTTTCAAATTAAGTCTCCTTATCTCTTCCAAATAAGGAAATATAAACTTATTTTAATAATGACACTCCCAATCTACATCAAACTTGTGACGCCCCCAAATCACTATACTTACTATAGCTGATTTGGTGCTCACTATAAATATTAAATCATTAGGTTTATAGATGATTTTCTTTATTAATAAACAAAGTTCTCATTTTAATTCCCAAAGATCTTTCATTATTTCATACTAAGTCCTTGTAATCGATGCAAGAAACTTAATACTCTATCATAATATTTTATCCTTAATATTTAGATATTCTATAACGTTACATGTTCCAACATCCATGACATTAAATCATTAGGACGACTCTTGGGAACAGAGAATCTCATAGTTAATGTTTGTATCTTCACCCGTGATAAATGTTTGTATCTTTATCCGTGACAAATGGTTATATCTTTGTCTGGTGCAAAATTCTCTTTCCGTATAGAACATTACCCAACTAGTTAAATCCTCATTTAAAACATATTTGGTTATAGTGATATCTCTTCATATCAATAACCCTGCTTATCCGACACTCAGAATAGTAATAACGAGTTATACCTAGGTCCGAGGAAACTTAACGATGGATTTAACCAGTTAACATCGCTTAGTCCTGTCTCGGATGTACAACACTCACAAGTTATTTACCGATCCTCATCCAGATGAATAGATCATTATCAATACTATGTTAAGTTTTAACAATTCTAGGTTTAATCAAAGTAACGACGTAACAAGAAAATGTGATAAAACTTGATAATATTTATATACTATTCGGTTACATGTGTGGAATTTGTTCTTATTATAAAATATAATTATGACTACAGTTAAGAACAGTTAAGGAAAGCAATAAACTAGTCTATACATTTCTTCTTTCCTTTCTTCTTTGAGTTGAAGCTCTCGGGTTTGTCTGCAATTTAGGTTTATTTGCAAGGGTGAACTAAAATGCACAGCAAGTCTTAAATACATAGCATATAAGTGAACTCATACCGATATGAATTCTAAGGATTCATGGCACGGCACAACAATTGATATTACAAAGTGTTTTAACATAGCAAGACTGAGTGGTGGTTAGACCTTGAGCTGTTCTTTGTCTTTCAACTTAGAACCATTTACAGTGGACATAAAAAGGGGATCAACCTAACGACATCCTATGTTATGCATAACACACACGATGCTGGACTAATAATGAACAATGCGACATATTCGTTCATCTCAGTTTACTTCACATGTCAGGATTGCTTCAAGACAACTTGGTTTGATATAATAAAGCCTGATTCGAAATATATCACGAATAAACATTTCATTTTGCAAGTTATGCCAAAATAAGAAGCAATAAATCTCGTATCAAATATTTATAACACGTTGCTTGTATAAAATGTTTAAATCACATAAAAAGCAAGTAAACAAAGGTTAAAGATAGAAAACTTTCATAAATAACACTTAAAGGTTTAGAACTTGCCAGATTCGCTTTAACGTTTACTTTAAGTTTTGTGTTTATTTGGACAACCTACAAGGTATATGATTTTTAACATAATCATTAGTCAGAAACAAAACTCTCTTACAATAGTCTATCTTTATTTCAATAGTGTAATTATCTTTTGTTAAGTTTTACAATGACCGACAAGTGAAACTTTCAGTTCCGAATAAGTCCGGATCAAAAACCTAATTTTTGACAAGTATGGGAGTATATACACCTATGGATAGAACTTTTAAATGGCTAGGCGTATTCTGGGTGTCTAGACGCCGAGTGACAGAATTTTAACCTTAACTTTGGCTTTTAGAACCTATCTTAGTAATTTGGTCATTACTTTGTCATGCGAAAATATTTTGAAGTAATTATTGAGTCTAAATTGCTTAGAATTTTATGATCTACAATTTTTATTTGTATTTTTAAGGAAGATTTTGACTTTAAGTTTTCAAAAAATGGAAAAAATAGACAGTGCGCTTGCTTTGATAAATTTTTTAGGGTTAACCATGTGAAACATGGTACTGTCTGCTTTAACTCTTTAAGAAATTATGTTATAAGACTTAATAATACTTTATAACATAAAAATAATAAATCATAAACATTCTCATAGAAAAAATCATGACTTTTGCTTAAGAACACACGAAAAATACAAAGAACGAAAAATCATATATGACTACAACTTATGTTCTTGAGCTTTTAGATTTCATGCTTGAAATAATTTAAATATTATAACTGCTTACAGAAGTGACTATGACACTTTATAATTGACAAAATTTTGTCATTATAACGGCTTTTTTAATTGATTATAACAATTTATAATAATTGCTCAAGATCATTCGAAAAACACGGAGAACGACAATTTTACATGGCTATGACGTACTTTTTTGAGCTTTAAACTATGAAATAAATTATGACATTATAACTACTGTAAAATGAAGAAAGACTCAAGAACACGTGAAGAACACGGAGAACGACAATCGTATATGGCTACGACTCGCGTTTTTGAGCTTTTAAAAATTCAGGACGAAAGAAAATTAAATATAATAACTACTAGAGATTGTATCTTATGAATTTGCAAGCTTTAACTATTTATTTGCAATTTCCAAGGTAACAACTCACAAGAACTCTCTCTCAATATATGTATAGCTTTGATACTTGATTTTTAGCTTTGGAAATAAATGGTAGAATTGGTGAACTAAGCTCCCTATTTATAGGAAAACCAAGGGTATGAGGTACTTGCATTTAACCAAGGTATGCACTTGTATTTTGCTATAGTATGAAGGTGTAATTTTGTGATACAAATATCAAAATTATCATCACATTCCTCCCCCCCCCCCCCCCCAATTTGGTCGGCCATCTTGTTCCATTTAGGCCATTTAATGCTTGAAAGGATCATATTTTTGGTCACACAACAATTGACACATGTTGGCTTCTAATTGGTCCAACACTTAGCCTACTAAATGAATAGTTCTAGGGCTTGTTTGGTTGGTGAATTAGCCATTTATTTGAGGGGTAGTCAAGGTCTTTAACCAAGCTTGATTAAGGTTAGTTTAGTCCTTTCGATAATCTAGCTTAGTCATGCTTAGGTTAATTAGCAATAAACCTAGGTTGATTAGGTTATTAATTCACCAATTAGTTTAACTTATAGATTAGGTTAATCTTTAACTTAATTAACCTTAATCCTAGTTAGGTTTAGTTTAATTACATGATAGTTAGGTTAAATGGTAATCTAGTTACCTTAACCTAGTTCGATTCCAACTGGATTAGTATTAATCACCTAATTAAGTTAATTAGTTAGCTAATTTAATTAGTTCGTAAGTAGGGTTAGGTCTAGATTAGGTTTTCTAATCCAGTTATCCCTAACCTAGTTCATTTATAAGTATTCCGGTTGAATTGATCTTTACAGATTTAAAAATCAGATATTACAGAGTTTAGTTCCGAATAAACACTATTTTATGAAGTAAAAGGTCAAAAAGACGTTGCACGTTTTTTTATGAATAGTATTTTCGACTACCATTTCTCATAAAATGGTTAGACGATCAAAAAGGTAAAAAAAATATTTTTCGTCTTTTTTCCTATTTCATATTATTTCCGACGCGTTTTTCGAGAAATTTTTTCCCAGGGTAAAACGTGTTTTCAAAGTGCGAGAAAGATGAATCCCGAAGCAGAATGTCATTTCGACATACACATTTCGCTTGAAGGCCTAGATTAGGTTTTCTAGGGTTTAGGGTTTAGGTTTTTATCTTTTTTTTTTAATTTTTTGAAAAAAACTTTTATTCTTCTTTTTTATGCTAAGACTGAATACTTGAACCGAAACACAAAAATAAATAATAACGAAGATTTCATAACATATATAAGATGTAATTCAATATTTATTTATTCATATAAAGTCGGATTACAACTCTCTTGAAAGTTCAGAATATTAGAAAACTGTCTAGAGAAATGTATGTACGTCAATCACCTAAACCGAACCTACATATGAACTGGGCTCCAACTTAGCCAGGCTTATAAATAAATTGGATTTCACCTTAGCCCAATTCTTAAATAATCATGTCCCAACAATACCCTTTTAACATATTTAGACATTATTCCTCTATAAATGCCAACTATTTTGTCTCAACAATAATTGGGTTAATTTTATTTCTATTAAATGGTATGCTTTGTGGATCCTTGTATTTTAATATACAAGCTTAGAACCGTGTAAGGCACGGACTATCTTTCTTATAAAATTAATTTAATTATAATTAAGCTTCTCTTTTAAATTATTATTTACGTATATATGTATGTGTGTGTTTGTGTGTATCTACACACACACACACACACACACATACACACCTACACACACACACACACACACACACACACACACACACACACACATATATATATATATATATATATATATATATATATATATATATTTATGAATTTTCTTTTATTTTATTATAAAATTCATACACGCATTCATGTACAAATAAATAATAAATTATATTTATACTTAATGAATTTGAATATGTATTATTATAAGTATATAATTTATATTTAAAAATTATAATTTAATGACCAAATTACTCTTAAAATAACTAATCGAATTAATTTTACACTTGAAATAATAAAATTAATTTAAATAAGATATTCGACTTTGTTACTATATATATATATATATATATATGGCAAAATGGAGGAATATCCCATAATGGTTGTCAAGTTTTAAACATCATCCCACTAGACTTTAAAAAAATGCTATTGGCACACTGAATTTTTTAAAAATTATTAATTACACCATTATGTTAAAAAAAAAATAACAAACGTTAAAAATTCCTACGTGACAATTGGGAAAAAATAATAAATAAATAAATTATTTTCCTACATGGCAAGATAAAAAAATATAAAAATAAAATCATTAATAATGTGGGAAAAAATAATTTAAATAATAATAAAATTAAAACAAATATTTTAATGGGTATTTTTCATCAGGAACTAATTTTTCACTCTCTACAAGAAAGAAGACAAATCCAAACAGGTGAAAATTGAAGCAACAGAGAAAAACCAATACCACCTATATTCTTCACTTTTACCAAACCCACCTCCATCTTCACTCCTTAAAGACATCTTAAATTTTAAAACCCCCAAACAAAATCTCAAAAATCCCAAGTTTACCTCTCCAAATCCACAACAATTATTCACTACTTCCAAACAAACCCCAAAATTGTCATCACTTCATAACTTCGCGAAGAATTGTTTGAAAATCTCGGTAGTTGTGTAGAAAGGATTGGCGCACTACAAGAAAAAAGGGTATCAGCGAGCAGTAGTATCGGTGACTGTAGTTATCGGTCGTATTAACGACCGCAGTTTAATCATGTCGTTATTGTTATTAGCGATCGTTGTGTTGTCGCTGATAGAATTTAGGCTCAAAAAAAATTGGCGCCTCAGTTGGTGTGAAGATATTTGCGATCGAATAATGTCCGCGGCCGTCGTTTGAGTGCTAATACTTCTACGTTAAAAAAATCCGCGACCGCTTGAAGTGGCGTCATCATAACATAGACAATAGTTGAGTAGAAGGAAAAAGAAAAGAAAGAGGAAGAGAAAAACGAAGGAAGAAGATAGATCGCCGCGCGTCGTACCTCTTGACCTAAGGTTCTCGAACAATCTAAGGTCAGTTTTTATCTAGTTATTTTTGGTTGTTCATTCCATTACATAGGTGAATGCAGTCTAAGTGAGCCTGTTTTATGATTTTGAAAGTGTTTTGGATGAAAGTTATGATAACATGTGATTTAATATACCTTGGAGTATTGTCTATGAAATTTTTCAACAAAATTGTCTATGGAACTAGCCGAGCATGGTTGAGGTTTAGCTAATATTGCCCAAACTAGTGTGTTTGTTGCTTGTTTGAATAATTTATTTTATTGTGTTTCAGGGATTCATTATTGAGAATTTGCATTTCAGTTAGGTTACGCTTTTGGTGGTTTTTAAATATGTTTAAAATTGTTGTCAGTATATAATATGCACTCTGTAGTCTCTACATTAGTTTTGTCGTGGAATTTAATGACCTTATTATAGGAATTAAAACCACAGAAATCTTGAGTTATTCCTCAAAGCATGCCTTTATAATTTCTAATACTTTAATATGATATAATTTAAAATACAAATAATATAAAATAAAATAAATATAATTTAAAATAAAATAAAATAATATAAAATTAATATAATATTTAAAAAATAAAAATAATATAACATGCTCAGCTTAGAAAACCCGTTCAAAATTCTCTTATTATGAGTGAATTTTGAATATTCTTCGGTTTGAGATTGTTCCTGTATGTGAGGGTCCCACTCAGGCTGATGTCAATGACTGAAGCAAATGTATTTGTTTTTTATAAAGATATTTTGGTTTGTTAATCTTCTATTGTTCTTTAGGTGCATACTTAGACTGTATAAATCATAGTCTATTTCGTGTACTTGGAGATCGATGGGAGATGTTGTCGAAATTTCTTTTGAACAACAAATGCATTTGTTTGAGTCGTTGATATTAGTGGGACGTCGCATACTTAAATGGAATAGAAGTCCGATCGGTATAATAAGGGTGGAGACATATTTAGATAAGAAACATGCATTATACCTACAAATAACATGAAAGTAGTATGCACACAAGTCAATCACATTTGATGTGATATAAAATATACTTTATAAACTTATTCATTTATTAATAAAAGAATTCATTTATTTAAAGGCATTTTCATTATCCATATTTTGTCGTTGTATTAATTATGATAAACCCATAGTTTTTTAGCAATGCTTTTAGAATTATGATGATGATCATGCTAATGAGATCTAAATTCTAAATAGCTAAAAATTAAAATTGTTCCTAATCGTGAGATCATTAAAATGAGGATTAGTGAATCCAGATAGATTAGTACATACTATGTTTGCTCTTTTGAAGAGGATGATTGATCTTATAATCATTAGGGTGGAAACACTAAAACAAGTATGTAGGTGCTTATTAGAGAATAAGTTCACTGACCGTGAGTCGCTAAAGGAATATCTAATGGAGTTATATTCGTTTGTTAATAGGAATTCCTAATGTGATAGTAGTACAAGCAATCCTTTGACTTGAGATCATCATAGTATCTTGTGTATGATGAGCTATGTTTTGACATATCTCTTAAGACATTTAGGGTATATCAAAGGATATGTATGGTATAATAAGTTATACATAGAGATAGGTGAATGATCGACAAAAAATCTATCACTTCTAGTAAAAGAAGAGAATGTCCTATGTGATTCGATAAATGATAACTCAGTAGTTCTTGGCCAAAGCATAATGAAAATTAGAAGTTAGAAAGGAGTTTTTAATTTATATTAAATAGAGTTTTGCATTTTAAAATCGAAATACATATAATCAAATAAAATAAGACTTAACACTAAATACATGTTTTATATTTGATTGGGATATTGTATGGTAGAATGATTAATTTGTACGGTAATTATTCACTGAAAGGTTTTTTAATGTTAAATGTTGAAAACTATATTATCTGAAAGATTGTTGATCGCTAAGGGAGCTTATCCTTATTGTTGAATAAATATTATATTTTAAATAAATTAGATATTTTAATTTATTTATTTAAATAAAATTAGAATTGTTCTAATTGATTTATTCTACAACCGGTTTAATATGGAGAACCTAAAAGGTCATACCGCAAAAAAAAAAATTAAGAAGTAAATGGCATAATCGTAATAATAGATTAAGTATATTTAATTTATACTATGGTGATAGAATAAATTAAATAATTTAATATTTATTATTTAGTATTTTAGAAATACTAATTATAAATTAATCTTATTATTATTATTATTATTATTATTATTATTATTATTATTTAGTTTATAAATGGTTTAAGAATTAATTAATAAAAATACTCTCATATTAGTTCCTAATTAGATTACGAGCTTAATTAAAAACTCTATTCCTAAATAGTTTAGGGGGGTTGTATATATCTATAAATAAAAGGAGTCTTATTATGTATTATGGTTACACACACTTTCATAAGTTTGGAAAGAGTACTCACAAATTTTCTAAATCTAAGAAATTAGAAGAGAGAGAAAATTAGGGTTTGCCACCACCCATTTCTTGAATTTATATTATTTCTTTGTGGATCACGTCTAGAAGCTAAACACTTGGGTGACTTACATTGATCTAAGAAATCTTCTCGATGGATTTCAAGAAGGAGATGATGTGACGCCCCCAAATCAGGCCCACACCATACAATTTGAGTCGTCAAAAGACTACAATAAAATTATTACAATACACTGTACAGTACCCAATAATACACAATTAAGTCTTTACAATTATTACTATTTTACAATACAGTGAAGACTACTATAGTAACTATCTCGGACAGTTACTCTATTCCCATTTCCTCCCCGCTAGTCCCGGCTATATTTTCACTTCCTAAACAATTGAACAAAAAGAAAATGGTGAGCTCTAATAGCCTAGTAAAAATATCATGGCTAAGATATTGAAAAATAAATTATTCTTAGCCTTTAACAGTTGAGTTCTTAATTGAATATAATAGACAACAAGTTTTAAGTCAACAGTTGCAGTTGAGTTGTTAACAGAGTAATATAAACAACAAGATTTAAATCAAAAATAGCAGTTAAATTTTTAAACAAAGTTCAACTGCATTGAATAAACCACCACTAAGAGAATCAAGTAGATCATGATGTCTACTAGCTTCTCTTTTTAAGAAAATTATCATCAACTGAAACACCACTGATCATGATTATGCCAAACAACAGTTCTTCTTTGCCCCCGACCAAAGAAAACATTTATCACGTGTCTTTGTCATCCGACCAAAGACACCCAACAATTATATCGCCTTTATCCTGTATCGCATTTAACATATCATCTGTGTCCCAGGCCACAGATATTCAGAACAATCTGATACTTGATGATTGAAATAACAACAGAGATATAATAATGAACAGAACAAACAGGATAAACAATAACATGAGGAGTTAACAAATTTGACTTTGTCCATATTCAAATAATGTCCAAATTATCAACATGATAAAGAGAAAAATGTGTTCAAGTCCAAAAGTAATATCCAAGATCCACGAGAAAGAAGTTCAACGGTAAGGTTTATAGTTCAAGGAATTAGTCCAAAATATTTACAGCTCAAATAAATATTCACAGTTCAAATAAATATCCACAGTTCAAAAGTTCAAGATACATAAGTTACAGTTCAAATATGAGAATGAAAATTTAATAAGAATGTTCTTGTCAAATGATATTAGATGAAGTGCAAACTATTAAGGGAATATTAATAAATTATTACTTCAAAAAATTTTACCGTTTAATAATATTAGAGTTAAAAAAGAGAGATTTTCTTACCGTAGTAAGTTTAAGTGATAGAAGATGAAAAAAATGGTATCCCTTACAAGAAAGAAAGAAAATGATGCCCCTTTATGATGATGAAAAGAATGATACCCCTTACCGTAATAAGTTTAGAAATTTGAAAGAAAATGATACCCCTTACCTTATCTCGTGACTAAATACAATTTTTATGAGTTTGATCAACCTATATATATATTCATAATTTAATTAGTAACACATACCAACTTTATGTATATAAAATCATCAAAGTGACTATATAGTATAAATATACTTCAAAATAGTTTTTAAAAAAAATAATTTTTCAAAGTAAAAATTTTCAAATGAAGTTTTTCAAAATAAATCTTCTAATAGAAGAGTCTTTTAAATAAAGAGTTATAAACTGATGTGTGTATGAGTGTTTATATAACTTTTATAAAAAAACTTACTTGAACAATACGTGTACCCTTCCAGATCTTCAACGCTTAAGATAATTTTAATACACTTAGAAAGACACTTATATTAAAAAATATTTAGAGAGTGGAAAAAAGATTGAGTGAAGAATGTATGAAACTTCTTACGCTAAGCCCTAAGCCCCCTATTTATAGCCAGAGCCTAACCAACTTTTCTACACACATGTTACACATTTTTATCTCATCTTTTAATTTAAATCATTCATCAACAAACACACGTTTTACACTTTAATCTGCACTGTTCATTGATTAACACGCGTTTCATGCCTACACGCGTTACACACTTACGCGCTTTACACACTTACGCGCGTTACACACTTACATATTATTTTATTGATTGAATATCCCAATTATTGAACATACAATGTTTTAAAATACTAAATATGTCTAACTGTTTAATACTCCATGACTACTACCATAACAATTATTGGCCCAATAATGTAAGATGTTGTGCATTATGACAATTATTGATTCAATAATATGGAATATTGTGCAATTAATAATGTATTGTGCAATTAATAATGTAAAATGTTGTGTAATGACAATTATTGATTCAATAATGTAAAATGTTGTGTAATGACAATTATTGATGAAATACTGTGCAATAGCCATTTTATCAGTTCAATAATTTAAACATTGAGTAATACCATGTGCTACTATAAAATACCATATGCTATCATACTTTTATCATTGGGTATTTTAATAGTTAAAAGTGATAATACCGTTAACCATTTTTATTTTAAAAGGCAAGTGTTATCGTTTTCTATATCCGACAATATTTCGTTGTGGGGTCCACCAATAACTGAATATTCCAGCTCCGTCGTACGAATATTCCCCGACAGAACGAATATTTCCCGACCAATCGAATATTATCCGACATAAAATTTTGCATAAACATCCTTAAATTTAATTTTTTATTAATTTAACACCTTACTGTTGGCATAAAATTATGAGAAAATTTTAAAATCTATTTATTAAAATTCAAGGTCTTACAAACGAAGGAATTGGAGTTCAACTTGTACTTGAGGAAGCTTTATTCTACAAGGGTATAATTATTTATCTCATTCTTGTTAATTAATAATTGTGCATAAAGGTTGATCATGGATTATGACTCGTGGTAAAAAAATTAAAATTTGTTTTTACAATACTTTCACTACT
The DNA here is from genome assembly GCA_947179155.2 of Hedera helix. Classification (NCBI taxonomy): domain Eukaryota; kingdom Viridiplantae; phylum Streptophyta; class Magnoliopsida; order Apiales; family Araliaceae; genus Hedera; species Hedera helix. The sequence goes on from OX359279.1 coordinate 1,057,892, forward strand.
TATATGCAATTTAATTGTAAGTTCATGGATATTACGAACAAACATAACATAGTTTAATTTATATAGTAATTATCGTCATAATAGGTACCATAGTATAATGGATTTCTGTTCGAACCATAGTTGGATGAGACGGCAAAAGTCAAATGGCCAGATAGGTGCTACAACTGAATTTAGAACTAGTTGTCAAGTATTTTTTTTTATTATGCGTATAGTAACAAAGAATGTGTCAATGCTCAGAACAAGATAAAATACGCTTGTTTAAAGTGTAAGAATGTAAATTATATGGACAAAGTTATGGTCGCCTATCATTTACTTGTTAACGGGTTTATAAATAATTATAAAGAATATTAGTGGGCACATGGGCAGAGAAGAGATAGCGGCATCGCACGGGTACATAATTTAAGAAGCAGTACCCGTCGTATGAATGACATGATTTATGATATTACAGAGCTGAGTTTTAATTGGGAACAAGAGGAAGAACAACTTATAAATTTTAATGCAAAAACGTTCTTTAAGTTATTAGACGAGGGTAACGAACTATTGTGGCCTGGTTGCACCAAGCAAACTACGTTGTCCGAACGATTGCATGTTGTTTTATAAGAAAAATGAACATAAGACAAAGTGCGTGTTGTGCAGTCATGATCGGTTTAGGCCTAATAAAGAGGGTGTAACTACAAAAAGGACAAATGTACCTTTTAACCTTTCAAGGTATTTTCAAATTGTATATCAGCTAAAAAGATTGTACATGTCTTCAAGAATAGTTGAACATATGACTTGGAATGCGAAATCTCCAGCTAAAGATAGAGGACTTAACCATCCTGCAGATGGAAAGGCTTAGAAATATTTCAACTTAGCACGTCGTAGTTTTGCATTGGAGCCAAGAAATGTGAGGCTTGGATTGTCCACCGATGGTTTCAACCATTTCGTCTACTCAGTTGTTCTGTACTCCTACTGGCCTGTGATTATTACTTTGTATATAACTTGCCTCCTTAGATGTGTATGAAACAACTATACTTGTTTCTTTCACTCATGATTCTTGGTCCTCAAGAGTCTTTGAAATAATTTAGATGTTTACTTAAGACCTCTTATATATTAGTTGAAGGTATTGTGAGATGATGGATTACAGACTTGGGATGTTTCGACAAAAATAAATTTCAACCTTAGGACAACAATTATTTGGACTATCAGTGATTTTCCTGCTTATGGTATGTTATTTGGATGGAGTACATACGGGAAGATGGTGTTGATTTACAAAACAAGGCATACATACAATCAAATTGTATAACACAGCGAAAACATGCAATAAATTGTATTTAAAAAATTTCTACAAATCAAAATCAGGATCTTTCTTATGCGATACTTATTATTTGAGGAATGATAAAAGATTATACATTTGTAGATTCAACTCTTGAACAACTATGAGTTCACCTCCTTTATCATTCGTGTTTTTCTTCAAATCAACCGGTTAGAATCTACAGATCAACGTTCGCTACCCAAGCGTATAACCTTTAAAGGTGATTCACCAAGATATAATATAGATTAAAGAAGTAAATTTTAGTTTTTTCAAACCATGAGTGGTTAACCCTAATTCTCTCTTTCTGTCTAACTCTTAGATGTAGAGAATTATTAGAAGTATTCTCTAATACTTGAAAAGTGCGAGTAACCCCAATCCATAATAAGACTCCTCTTATTTATAAATTTGTATAACCCTCCTACACTCTTTAGGAGTAGGGTTTTAATGTAACTCCTAATCTAATTAGGAACTAAATTAATTAATTACAATTTCTAAACTATTTAAGAACTAAATAATAATAATAATAATAATACTCCTCTTATTAATTTATAATTAGTATTTTTAAAATACTTAATTATAAATATTAAGAAGTTATTTAATTTATTCTATCACCATAGTATAAATTGAATATACTTAATTTATTATTACCATTATGTCATCCACTTCTAAAATAAATATTTCTCTTTAATGGTGTGACCATTTAGGTTCTTCATATTAAATCGGTTATAGAATAAATAAATTAGAACTATTCTAATATTATTTATTATGAATTTGACTCCTTTAATTCAAAATAAATAAATATATTTATTCTACAATAAGGGTAAGCCTCCTTAGCAATTCACGATTTTTCAGATAATATGAATTTCAACACTTGATCACAAATAACTTATTCCGTGAATAGTTACCATACAATTCAATCATTCTACCATACAATGTCCCAATGAAATATAAGCCATGAAATTTTTATAAAGTTTTATTTTATTTGATCATATGTATTTCAATTCTCAAATGCACAATTTTAAAATAAATTATAAACTCATTTCTAATTTTTATTTTACATTGGTTAAGGATTTGTGAGTTTTCATTTATCGAATAGCATAGGAAATTCTCTCCATTTACTGAAAATGATAGATCATTTTTTATTATTTAACTACCTCGATGTACAACTAATTATACCTAAACATATCATTTCCTATACCCGAATAGTCTTAAAGAATATGACAAAATATAACTCATCATGCATAAGATACGATGATGATCTCAAGTTCAATGATCACTTGTACTACTATCTAGGAATTTCTATTGACAGACAAGTAAAACTCCATTAGGTATTCCTTAAATGAGTCACGTTCAGTGAACTTATTCTCTAATAAGCACTTACATACTTGTTTTAGTGTCTGCATATAAATAATTATGAGGTCAATCATTCTCTTCATAAGAGCAAGCATAATATGTACTAATTAATATATTTGAAATCACTAATCTCCATTTTAGTGATCCCATGATTAGAAATATTTTAATTTTTGAGCTATCTTGAATTTAAATTTTATTAGTATTGCAACATCATGATTCTAAAAACATTGCTCAAAATTATAGGTTTATCCATTTAATTAATTCAACTAATTAATCATGAATAAATAAATGTCTTTAAATAAAAAATTTATTAATAAATTGAATAAGATTACAAAGTAAATATTTTATCATATCAAATGTGATTGGCTTAAGGGCATACTACTTTTATATGGCTTGTCCATATTGTATGGAGAATATAAAGCCTTTCAATTTATCATATGGTCGAAAGTCTTGCTGGTTTAACTGTCATCGTCGTTTCTTACCGGTAGATCACATGTTTCAAAGAAATAGAGAAAATTTCAAAAAAGGAAAAATAGAGAATGATATGTCTGCACCACGACTGTCTGGGACGAACATACGTGACCGTGTGATGAGATTGTCGATCATCCCATTCGGTAAAATTATTGCCTTAGACATAATCAATGAGTTTGACAATTCTCATAATTGGGTTCAGAGAAGCATATTTTGGAAATTATTTTATTGCTCTGCAAATTTGATTCGTCATAATCTAAATGTGATGCATATTGAGAAGAATGTGCTCGATAATATATTTAGCACCGTGACAGGTGTTACGGGCAAGACAAAAGATAATGATAAGGCACAACTGGACATGAAAGATATTTATAAGCGTCTTGGATTAGAACTTTATGAATCTCCTAATGGTAAACATAGTCAAACCGCATTGTAAAGTACACGTTGTCCAAAAAGCAGGTTGAAGATGTGTGCACATAGATTAAGTCTCTAAAATTACCAATTGAATATATGTCAAACATTGCAATGTGTATTATAGGTGAGAAATTACAAAGGATGAAGAGTCACGACTGCTACATGTTTATGGAGAGAGTGTTGTCTATCGCATTTCGGGACTTGCTTAATAAACCAATATGGCATGCTTTGACTGATTTTAGTCGTTTCTTCATATACATATGTTCAAAAAGTTAAATGCAAAGGACATGACTATACTTGAAAAGAACATTATTGAGATCACGTGTAAGTTTGAAAAAAATATTCCCATATAGTTTTTATGACTCTATGGAGCATTTGTAAATCCACATACCCTTTAAAGCTCGTGTTGATGGTCTAGTTCAGTACATATTGATGTATTCTTTCGAAAGACTGATGGAAAACCTTAATTGGAAAGTGAAAAATAGAGCTTACGTTGAGGGGTCGCTATGTGAGACATACAATTTTGAATAGATAACTACGTTTTTCTTAGACTATATTCTTGACGAAGTATTGACAAAAGCTAATCGAGTCCCAAGACATGATGATAGGGGCAATATTGAACTAAATGGTCGACTTTTTGTATTTGGTCTACTAGGTTGTGCTTATAACAAAAGGAAGCGCATATTCCTCTCTGAGTGAGAATTACATACTGCACATACTTACATTATTCTCAATACCGAGGAGATTGACAACTTTGTCAAGTATACATGTAAAATTCATATTTAACTTTATATCTTAACCTACAATCTCATATATTATGTTAATGTTTATAATATATGTATAGATCATACGATGATGAGTTAAAAACAAATCAATACGACATCACTGATAAAGATATTCAACTGTGTCGTGATCAAAATTTTGCACATTGGGTAAAGGACAAAGTAAGTTAGTCAATTTAATTAAGCACGACATAGTATTAATTTATGAATTTATTTAATTTAAGTAAATTTATGAAGTGATAGTTCATATTTTACTAATCTTTTATAGGCTTTTAGTAACGAAACGATTCCTTTAAATGTACAAGTCTTAGCCATGGGCTCAGACAAGGACCAAGTCAACCACAATGGTTATAAAGTAAATGACTGTTACTTTCATATAAAAACATATGCCAGTGATAAAAAGAACAACTAACACTGGAGTGTGTTCAAGGAGATTATTATAATGAGTTTGGTCGTGCCTTTTATGAGGAGTTGGAGGAAATTATTGAGTTGTCGTACAAGGATACGTATGCACATTAATTTGTTTAAGTGTCGTTGGGTTGATTCAGAAAAATGGATAAGTGTCGATCGATATGGAATCTTTGATATTAACCTCCACAGGTCCACGCACGTCAATGCACCATTTGTGTTACCAACTCAAATAGTACAAGTATATTACACTCCTAGTCCTATTAGGAAAATGGATAGACTGTTTACAAATTGGCAAGTTATAATTCATACTCCTACAAGCAGTCGTGTCTGATTAGATGATGGAGAATTATATCAAGAGGAGACGTTACAGAGACCTCCTATAATAAATGTGGACGACAAAAATGAATTAAACCAGTTAGAGGGTGGAGGTGAACCTGATGAGTTGGATCCCAAGTCAGTACTTGTGTTAGATGGCAGTGATATTGAGGAGAAAGAGTTATTAAGTGACATTGAATCTGAATAAGATGATGGTTATGAATGTACATGATGTTGAAAATGATTCTGAATCAGACAACGATTTTCATTAAATTGTATGTTTAGTTTTACTTGTATTACGTACAGTTACATATATATATATATATATATATATATATGTGTGTGTGTGTGTGTGTGTGTGTGTGTGTGTGTGTGCTGTATATACTTGTCATATTATCATTTTTTGTGTGTATGTATTATCATATAAGTCATAATAACATGTGCATTTTTTTTTTATATAGATGTCTTCCTCAGCAGCGCTAAGAATGTAGTGGCGATAATAGCACAACAGTATGATGACAATGAGGTAATCTTACACAATTCATCTTGTAACACTTTTGACCTTATGTAAATTATGTTTTGAACCATGTACTGCAATACTATATTGAGCGATTAGATATATTTGACGTAATATATAATGTTTGCTAATTCTGATTCAGAGGCTAGATAACAATATCTTCTTGTTTGGTACAGGGAAGAGTATAGGAAGGAGGACAAAGAATGATTCAAGATGTATGAAGTTGAATTCACCTAGGAGGCTAGATAACAGTATCTTCTCATTTGGTTTGGTTTCATATGACATGTTGTACTCTCAATATTCTGCTCTAGTGATTTCTGACATGTTTCATAGGATGCTCGTTTTGATGACATTGTATATGATTTTACTTTGGTTTATGTATATTTCAGTTCAGATAATGTATTGTACATATTTTGTTATATTGGTATATATGAAGTTGATATTAATAATTGGGTTAAAGTTACTTTATACATATGAACTGTGGTATGTTGGGATATAAAGCATGTACAATTTTTAATTTTTTTTCTCCATAAAATCAGGCATTGTTTTAATCAGCAACTGTTCTCGATTGCTAATACTAATCAGCGACCGCAATTGTAGTAAAGAATGTTCGTCGTTGATAATATTAGCGACCGATGTGGTCGTTGATGTTGGTCGCCTACATATGGTGCTATGTCGATTGGAAAGCTGACTTGGATCAATGACTGCTTCGGTCGCTGAAATCGATCATTGATGTCTGTCGCTAATGAACATTTAACGACCACTATTAGCGACTGAAGTCGGTCGCTGAAGCCTATCAGCAACGGAAAACGGTCGCTGATAGCCTTTTTTTTCTTGTAGCGACGATGGTTGTTAGGATACCGATCATTGTCGCCGCCATGAAATTGATGACGAATTCAAAGGAGTTTTGGGGGAGAACCATGATTGTGTCTTCTTTTTGTATGTTGAGGTTTGATAAACCGACGACGACTTTTTAGGAGATTTGGTATAAGGAGTAGGATTTTCAATGGAGCCGACAATGAGATATGTTCGATTTGAGAATTGTAGGAGTTTTTCGAAGTAGTGTGGAAAGGGAGGTGATTGGGGATATTGGAAAGTTTTGGAAGTTTGGATCTGTAAACAACATTATGCGATTCAGAAGATGAAATGACTAGAGGAAGAGGGGAGAGTTTTGGCTTTTGGTTTGTTTCAAAGTTTTGGTTTTTGGGTATTTTTCATGAAGATTGATGTAATAATAGAGTTTTCTCTATCTAAATTTATGGGTTTTTGTGTTGAATTTTTCATTAGAATAAATATAATTTATTCTTTCTTTTTTGATTTTGAGTTTGATTTCGATCTAACTGTGGATTTACAAAAGAAGAAGAGCCGATGTAGGAGAGAGAAAACAAGAACAATGCATAAAAAGAAAGAAAAAGAAAAAAAAAATGGCAAATTTCATGGCTTAAACTCCCACATCAGTAATTTCGTGGCTTAAACTCATTATTTTTTTATTTCACGTATGAAAATATGCAATTTAATTTGATGAACGCCCAAATAATTTAACAAAATGATAATTTATAATTTTAAAGTTCAATAGTGTGTGTATTTGCCTAATAGATTTCGTGCCCACTTAAGGGCCCAGACTATCAGTATGTGTTTGATAAAATTGGTTGTTAAGATCTGAACAGTTTAGACATCTGAATAATATAGAGCATTTGAATAGAATTGTATCTGAATAAAAAAATATTGTTTGATAATTATTTTTTTCAAAATATCTGTAGACACCCAAATTTTGCACTTCTCTACTAACCCTGGGAGGAGGGCAAAGTCGTCACTTGACCCGACATGCGAAAAGGAAGGTGGACCCCAACGACTTACGGTCAAAGTCGCCACAACGAACAACGAGCATCAGGTTACTTGAGTCAAGACAAACAGTTGATCGAGAAGAACCTGATTTGATCACAAAGGACGACTAATGGCCACTACGCTTACGATGTTTGGGGGTCTCGCTTCTCGGTGAGCGAGCGGCTGCCCAGCTCGCCGGTGAGCTGGCGGGGGTGGAAGGGGGCAGCGCCCCCTGGAAGCCAAGCACAAAAAGCAATTTCTACATCGAGTAACAGCCTTCCGAAATAATACAACAAAAAATAATGTTTCAAGACTGCGTGACACGAAAATCGAGAAAAGGAAGCCGGGCAGCCGCGGATGCATCTGCGGTCGACGACACGTAGCATTTTTTGTGGCTCAAGAAAACGCACGACAGCCGAGGTTTCGGCGCGGACGGCCACAGCAGGCAGCCGCAGATGCACCTGCGGCCAGCCGTAGATGCACCTGCGGCTGCCTCCAGGACACTATACAGCGGCTATTTCTGCGTCCGAGAGCATAGAGGGGAAGAAGAAAGGAAAAAGAGGGCGCGAGAGAGAGAGAGAGAGAAAGCCTTCGGGTGAAAGGAAAAAGAGTGAGGATTTGTTTCCTTTTGTTCAATCTTTACTCCCTTCCTTGTATCCTACATTAGATTGGAGTGCTAGTGTGTTCTTTCCATCAATATCAAGGCAAAAATTTCGATCTTCCTTTGTGTTGGTGCATATTTTGTAGATTTATTAGATTTAATTTTTTTATCGTGCTTTAGTAGTTTGAATCGATAAATAGTCATTTATCTGTGCATTTGTTGGGCGGATCTACTGTGGATCCGAAAATATTTGGTGCATTGCTATTTAAATAGATTGATTTTGTGTATTTTGAAATTAGATCCAATGTAGTCGATATATGTTGTAGATCTATGGATTAGGGACGGTTAGGGAGGATTTATTGTGGATGGGGTCTCCTCCTAACCTCCCGATGATATCCTTTTAGTTTATTTCATAGTTTTTGCGTATGTAGCGATCGTGATGCGCCTTTATGTAAATATGTAAATTTTTGGGCCTTAAAACGACATCGAGTCGAAAATCGGGTTTAAGGCTCCGTGATAGTGAAATATGTGATTGTGGGTGTTTGAGGTTATTTAGACGGCTCACATGCCCATGGATAGCCCCGACACGTTTTGAATGCTTGTTTTGATTTACGACACAAAAAACGGTTTTCCAAAATAAAGCAAACGATGAAGATTTTCTAAAAATGATCAAATTAGGATATTAGATTCACGAGATTTAAAAATTAAGAGTTTTGGCGAACTTTGATCCTTGTTTGACGAAAATGCTCCATTTGGTTTTGAAATGTCATAAAAGATGTTTTCGTAAAAAATAGATAAACGTTTTCATTAAACTTTGTGCATAGGGTTAAAAAGCTTCTAGAAGTTGCCTTCATTTTTTATTTGACTTTCCTGTTAGAAGGCAATGAATAGTCTCGATTCCTATTTGACAAAAGTTTAAAAACTCTTATTCTGAAAACGACATCTAATAAAAGCCCCATCATTTTCAACCTTAAAATCAATGTTTTATTAGAAAACAAAGCCTTATCATTTGAGTCGAAAGTCGTTTTAAAGCACTCAATAAATAAAACACGTCTCCTATAAAAAAGTCAAAACAGGTTTTCTCAACACAATAAACATTTAGGCACACACCCACACATACACACATTTTAGGATTTAAAAGCATAGAAAAACATCGAGATTGCGGTAACCGTGTTTCACGGAAGTCGGGGGGTGCCTAACACCTTCCCCTCGCTTAAGCAAGCCCCCGAACTCTATGAATCTCGGTTTGCGGACCAATTAACTCGGAGTCACACATAAGCCAGCGATTACGAAAATAAAATTCGGATGAGTTGGTACATCCATTTCAAATATACCAACTGGCGACTCTGGTCAACTGACTCATTATAAAATCAACTTTTCGAAACCCCGTCGACACTTAAGCCGACCCTTTTCAAGAAATCACATCTTAAATCCAAAGGCTAAAATTGGAAAGAGTTTTTTTTAATGTTAAAAAACGAAACGACGAAAATCCCGGCGTCGACAATGTCTGAATAAAAGTATTTTACTATTTTATCCCTATACATAAAAGTATTAAAAAAAAAAACAAAAAGCAGTAGCAGTGGCTGCATCTTCTTCTCCCAGCCCCACCCCCACCCTCACCCTCACCCTCCCCCTCCCCCTTCCTCGCCTGCTCCGACCTCCCCCATCGCCCCCTCCCCCACTCCTGCTCCGGGCTCTCCCCTTCCCCGGCGCCTCCCTTTCCCCTCTCCAAATCTAGTGTGTTTGGTGATGGTGTGGTGTTTGGTGATGACGAGGTCATAGTGTGGTGATGGCGTGGTGGTGGTGGTTTGGTGATGGTGTGGTGTTTGGTGATGGTGGCGTGGTCATGGGGTGGCGGTGGCGGTGTGATGATAGATCTGAGGGATAAGATAGAAAAATGATAATATTAGGGAGGGTATTTTTGTTCAAAAAATAACAATATTTATTCAGATTTATCTTTTAATTATTTAGACTTAATTTTGTATATTAACTGATTAGAGGTATTAAGAAATAAAATAAATAAAAAAATAATTATGTGTTTCTTACCAAATAAGAAGCAATTTGTTAACAGCCATAAGAGATGAACAAACAGTACCGTATCTCTCTGCACAAACGCGGGAGACTTTCAAACTCGCGAATTCAGACCTCCTCGCCCAAACGCAGGGACCTCATCGCTTTCCAGCCTGCAACTCTCATCCTCCTGTTTCGAATTGGACTTTTCGGCCCTTCACTTTTCTTTCCGTGGTTATTCGCAGTTGCCCTAGAAAGTTAGGGTTTCTTCTTCACCGATAAAGGGACTGTTTTTCTCTCTCTTTTCGGTCCCTCTCATCTCAGCCCATCTCCTTTTGTTCAATAAATTAAAGGTTAGTACCCTTGTTAATGCTATTTTTTTTTTAAGTTTCTTTTTTCTGGTGTAGGATTGTCTCAGCCCCTGTTATTTCATGTTTTTTTTTTGTTATTGTTGATGTATTAAATAATTTGTTATTGCTTGTAAGTTCTAAGTACTAGCATTGATGCACAAGCTATGCCTGTGTAACAAATTATTATTAAAATACAGTAGAAATTTACATAAAAGCTAAAAAAATAACATAACTTTCTCATGGTAAAACTCAATTTCCAGTTTTCATAATCTCGCCAGTGAAAGAGGGAGAGCATAGAAGAAACTGATTTGGAAGAGAGGTAGAAAAAAAAAGGAAATGGAGAGAGAAAAGTGAAACAAACAGGGACTTAATTTTTAATTCATATAGACGTACGCATGAAATAGGGGAAGTGGGTAGTCATTTTTATTCAACTTCTCCTAACAGTTATCCAATTATTATTTAGTTGTATTTTTGTTTAGAAGAATTAGTGAGATTCTTTTTAACTGAAGATGTGATAAAACTACACCAATGATACTTTATAAAAGAGATGTTTATTAACTTTATTTCCACATAGATAATCTGGCTTGGCCTATGTTTGAATTTTAGTTTTTTCTATTTGCTTATGTTATGATTTATGAATTTCTGGATGCAAATGCTAGACTTGGAGACTTTTATTATGCAAGGTGCTAGTGTTTTTATTATTTTGTTCAAGTTTTATCATTCTCTATTAGTAATTAAATTTATTTATTGTAGAAATACATTTTTATTTATTAAATATATATGAAACATTGAATGTATCACCCAACGTATTGTATCCTGTTACTTTGGAAATTGCCACGCCCCGTTTTGCATTTGGTGTTTCCGTATCGGTGCTTCATAGGATTTCAGCATCTCAACAAAGGCTGTTCTGGATTGAGCCAAGTGGTCCAATTCTAGCTAGTTTTGTGCATGAACCAGTTCTCGAATTTTATGGAGGAGAAAACTAATTTTTTGGATGAATAGTCCGAATTTAAATCAGTTACTCACACATAGATATAATCTGGTAAGCATGGTATATAAACACAAAAGATGAAGCAAATCCACAAACTGCACATGCTTACCAGTTATAATTAAATTGAAAGAGACGTGCTCTATAGCTTCTAGTTTGTTATTGAAGCAAATCCACAAACTGCACACCCTAGAGAAACATGACCGTGGCAGCTTTATACCCCACCATGAGAAGCACAATAGATAAAGAAGCTAGTTGGGAGTTATACTAGTTTCTGAAGAAGGCCAAATGTCTTCTCAACATTAAGAATAACAAAGAAAATGGCAAAAATGAGACAAACATACCAATAGAACTATTTTAGTTTGGGCCTTGTATTGCCAAGCTCTTCCCGCACATACCAGACTCATTCACTCCTCTCCTTATGAGGGCACGACACTTCCCTGTTGCCACCGCAGTCAACCTTACACGGTCCCCAACCATCAATGTGGTGAATTAATTGCATCTCTATTGTTCCTACTTACGAAAAATAAATTGCATCTCTATTTTTCCTAGATATCATACTTCTGTAGTTCACATTTTCAATTATGTCAATTTTTTTCCCATGATCAATTGAATACTTGCCCATATGTGCATGCGCGCCCACATGCATGTGTTTCTCTTTGTATTGTACTTAATAGAACTGTAAATAAACATCCATCTTTTGTAAGTTAAATACAAGCATCATTATTACTATAGAGCTTTTTTCCCTCTCGAATACTTGGTTATTAGAAATGTAAATGTTGTTGTAGAAGAGTTTAAGGAATTGAGGAGATGACTGGAGGTGCTTAGCAGAATTTCCAGGCGCTGCTTGTACACTTCTACTCCTCAGCCATGGCTCTTTGTAGGCTTAGGCAACCCTGGGGGTAAATACAAAACAACCAGACAAAATGTATGACCACATTTGTACATTTTCTGAATTCCTTTCTATCTCAAATGCCACTTTTTTTGGTTTCTAGTATTATTACTATTTTTGTGTGATTGGAAGCAGGTAGGGTTTAAAACGATTGATGCATTTGCTGAATCACAAGGAATTCCAATGGACATAGTTCATTGCAAAGCTCTACTTGGAAAAGGTTGGTCCTCTTTATTTATTTATTTATAGATAAATGGGTTGTTCCTTAATATGAACTCATATGGGTTGAGGTTTTTCCTGTTTTTTATTTTTTTAGATAAAAATTTTGGTTGTCTTTATTTAACTTATCATTATCACGTTCAAGTTATTTGCATGCATAGTTGTCATAATCTTACGATACGCGATACGTATCTTATGATACGATACGGAGATAATTCGATACGTATCACTAGGTGAATTTCAAATGACACCGTATCGTATGATTCGATTACGATTCTTACGATACGATATAATGCACGATACTTTTTAAAAGCAACCAACTTGAAATTTTTTCATGTAAATCCAAAAAACTAAACAAAATTTTTAAGCCTTTTACGATATCAATTGAAGAGATTTTCTAGCACAAATATATTCTATATTGCATCATGAGCCTTTAATGACTTTTTAGAGTAATATATTGTGACGTCCCCAAATCTAGGTTCCATAACCTCGAGTTTAATGTTCACAATCCAATACATAAATAATAACTAATTACATAGTTTTCATTAAACTTAGCGGAATAATACATATTTGTTCCTTACAAAAGGTAATACAATCCCAAGGTTTTTTAACCTTAACATAACAATTCATATCTTAAGAGTTTACGAAAGATTTACAACATTTAAATAAATATTAAACAATACTATTAGCATGCGATTTCTATTCTTTAGATTTTCTCTTGCCCTTGTCTTTCCTGAAGTACTCGGGCTTAACTGAAAAATAGTTCATGATATAGTAAAGGTGAACAACTAGCTTGCTCAGCAAGTTTAAGAACAATTAATACAAATATGATATATCATGATTGAATAGAAATAACTTCAGAGTTTTCAACAATATATAATAACTGTGAATGAACGAGAGTCAAAGTTTCAATTTAAAAGAATTGATTGAGTCTTTACTGCTGAGTGGCTTTTAAAGACCATGAACTAATACTTAAGGTACATCAGATATGTATTTGACCCTTTTATTGTTTTGGTATTCGGGGGAATCAGTCTCTTATACCCTATGTTTATGCATAAAATTCAGACATCTTGCGCAAAGGTCGGTTTCCCGAATATAATTCCCTTATTTAGGGTTGTTCGTTCTTAGTCTTACTATAAGAATCCGCACCAACCAATGGTTTAGATAAGTTTTTAAAAGTATTCAAGTTAATGAATTTATACATGTGGTGTCTAGCCGAAACAATTAGCTTAGACATTCTTAAACAGTTCATGAATCAAACGAACTATAAAGCTTCAAATGCACGCGAATACATAAACAACATTGATGTGGGTTAATTTTTAATAATTAAACCACTTAAAGCTCTTGCAAAATAAATACAAGTTTAAGTATAAGAAACTTGCCTCGATGGTTGTCTACGGCTAACCAATACAAATTTAATATCATTTGAAAAGACCTAACAAGTAATCAAGTTGATTTTCCAATTAGTATCACATATATGTTCACATAAATAATCTTTGTACATCTTAATTTACTAACCTTTAATCACATAAATAAATATTTAATAATAACCTAAACATTTAGAAATATTATCATCCTTTGATAATATTTATAATCACATAAAATCAATATTAATCATTTAATGTTGTTTAAACCTTTATCTAATATTATTAATCAAATAATAATTTCTAAGTTCTTTACTAATGTTATTAATTATTTAATAATATTTTAACCAATTAATAATACATTAATCCCTTACTAATATTATTAATTATTTAATAATATTTTATTTATTTTATAATATTATTAATTATTTAATAATATTATATTCATTTACTAATATTATTAATTATTTAATAATATTTTATTCAATTTATAATGTTATTAATCATTTAATAATATTTTATACCTTTACTAATATTATTATTTATTTAATAATATTAAATTTTTTTTTGTCCAATATTAATGTTATATTAAACTACATTTTTTGACCCATTTTGGACTTAAAGATCCGACCCGACTTGGACCGACCTGACCTGGTTATTAAAATGTTACTGTTTGGAAAAATGAACTAGGGCCCCGACCCTAGTTGGTAGTGTAAAAGTAGGGCCCCCGCCCTAGGCAGATTCACTTTTTTTTTTAATAGATTTTTTCAACTTTTGCTACTTTGATTCAAACTTTCATAAAATGAAATATACACATCTAAATGACTCCAAATTTATTTTGTTAGCTTCGTAACTTGATGTTATACAATATTTCATGGATCGATCTCATTCTTGAAAACGCTTTTGTCATAGGAATCATGATCGATCGAATATGGTTTCAAAAATGACATATTTTGCGATAAAGACCATAACTTTCACATTTCGCCGCATTTTTCAAAGATTCAAGTTGTGTTAGTCTTATGACTTCTAAAGTTATCTTTCAAGCCATAGAAATCATAAAAATAACATTCACAACTTATTTTACAACACATTAGCCCACACAACAAGTTAGGGTTTTTACCGGTAATATGCTTTCATGTATTTTCTTCTATCACTTTTCATACCAAATATGTTAATACACCGATTAAACATATTTAATTATGAATCTTCATATATATCATAGTTCTAGCATTTAAGAGTTTGAAAATATGCTTTTGACCATAAAATTACATTTTTTACTATTAAAATCACTTAATATACATATTCATTCATATATACACATATATCTCCATCAACCTCTATCCTTATACCTTCGAAACACTTCATAGTTTCCACAACACATAAATTTCTCCCACAACCAATCATAGCAAACACTTCTACTACAATTATTAACCATAAAATGAAAAGACTAAAGGTGTAGAAACTTTTCAACCTCTTGGTTTTGGAGGCTTTCTTCCTCCTAGATAAGAAATGTGCTAGAGCCTCCTCCTTGAATACTTGATCACTAACACAAGAGACCCTCTAAGTGTATTCTCTTAAGAGTTTTCTCTCCCTTCTCTCTATAACTCTATCTCTCTCTAAAAATACTAACAAGGAGCAAATAAACCAACATTGCACAAGTGTTGGTGATTTCTATTTATAGAACTCAAGTGGTCTACTTACTTAAGCTACTAATCCTCTAGCAACGTTAATTAAACATACTTAAGATGCTAATTCATGCTTACTATTTCTAGGATTGACTACTTGGATTGACGTTTTGAATGACATGTTGCTTGCAATCCATTTTGGAGCTTGAGTGAAGTATGATATATGGTATAAAAGAAGCAATCGTAAGCTAGCAATCCACCCCTTAGTGGGACCCAAATTGGCCATCCAAATGCCCCTTTTTCCTACCCATTTTTGATTTATTTTTATATCATATATATACATCTATATATATATACACCTATATATATATATATATATTGACCAACACATTGACCTAGTTTGGGCTCTTTCTTGGACTTAAGAAATTAAATCAATTGGGCTTATTCATTTCAATTGTTTGGGCTCAATTAATTCATTCCATAGGGCTAACATTAACTAACACATGATACTTGAAATTAAATTAAGCATTGGACTAGTTTAGACATAACATGGACCAACCATTAATTATGTTCATGGACCACTAGGTTAATTACATTGGACCTAGTTTAATAATTTCTTTGGACTTAATATATAATTCAATTAGGCTTGCCCTATTGATTTCTTTGGGCTACTAGGTTGGTCTAGTTTATAATTTACCAACACATAAATCACATACAAGGCTTGGTTTGTTAAATTCAATTCATGGGCTAATCCACTAGTATAATTAAATTACTTAGACTTTTCTTGGATTAATTTAATTTATTCCACCTACCTTGATACATTATTAGATTAACAAATACACACACACGTACCTATATTCATTTAATCATGTAAATTCACAATTAATTAATACAAAAATTTACTTCATTGATAATTATTTACTAATTATAATTACAATGTAACATGAAATTCATGGTCATTACATATATCTTATTGAAAATGTCGTTCTATTTTTCTCATGTCACTATCTATAAGCAGATATATAAATCTTCACTTGTTTCTTTGAATTATTCTCTTTTATTTTATAGATTAAAGGTGAATCTGAATTTTCTTGTTACTTTATAAAGATTACTGAAATAATATCTAATAAATCAATTTAGAGTATTTTGGCTATTGTTTAACTTTAAAATTTATTTTTAGTTTATAATAATATTTATTTGACTACTTTTATAAATAATCAAGCTTGTGTTTATATGTTTAAATATATATTACTACATTTTTAATTTTGTTTTCGTATCTTACGATACAATTCACGATACGATACATGAAACACGATATGGGATTTTTTGATACACGATATGATTCACGATTTGACAACTATGTTTGCATGATATAATCAAATAAATTCGAATTCATGTATTTATTTTGTATCTTTCAGGTTTTACAGATGGTGTTCTTGTTTTCCTTGTAAAACCCCAAACTTATGTGAATTTGAGTGGTGAATCTGTAAGCAATCTAAAATATCTCCTTAACAATATTAAAACTATATTTTAAAATATTTTACTTTCTTCATATTGTGATCACCTTCTGTTAATTACTTGAACATACTTTGTCATCTCTTGCTGGCTGTACTATTTACCTCTATTATTCTTAATTCGAAGATTTACCCAGCATTCTTATCTTTTTTTCCTCTCCCCCAACTGGTAATTTTCTTACACTTCATATATTATTGATGGAAAATTGGGTCTTGGTTGGTTAGCTTATTTGAATATTGAGCTCTGGAATACCTAGGTTTGGGTTAGACACAATTACAAGGCTGATTCTCCATGAGCTGCAATGGTCTTTGTTAAGTCCTTATAAGGAGTACACCTCCTTAGGTTGTTTGGAAACTATTATTGTTCTAGGAGGATGTTTTCTAGAATTGCTTCTCTAACATTAAACGACCTTTTTTGTTTCCATAATGCTTGCTTTCTATGTTAGTTTCTAGTGTTCCGTCGAGCATTGTATGCATTTCTTTGTTATATGGTTTGCAAACCTCACAATGCTCTATCTTCAGACACTTATTTTATGTGAAAGCAAGAGAATGAGGCACTCTCTCATTTCTTGTTTTATTCTTGTGTTGTTTGGGGTTGTCGAACTCTATATTTTTGTTGTTATGTGGTAAGAGTTGGTGTTTCCGACTTTTTTGGAGGGATGAGATGTCAAGATGCTTTGGCATTTCCTGCTTCTGTGGAGGATATGTTGCTTATTTGGTGTCAATGATTTGAAGGGATGAAGGATGTCAAGATGTTTTGAAAGCGTGCAATGGTTTCTGTTATTGGGGTTAGGGAATATTAAATGAGCACAATGCGACTTTTTAGTTTTTATAGAGAACTATTTATCTTTTGCTTTATTGCGAGATATGATAATTTCTTGTTTCTCTATAGGCTTCTTCTATGTGTGTCCTTGGTGGTATTTCTCAAGTGTTCAATTTTTAATTTTCTTTTGTTATAGGATGGGTGAACTCCTTTTCTCTGTTTGTATTCTCTCTTTTCTACCTGCAATCAAAGCGAGCTGCCATCTTCTAGTCAATATCCTACTCTATAAATCCTCAATAAAAGGAAAAAAAGGCCACACAAGATTTACTTTACTCAAACCCTCCAACACCTAAACCAAGCCTTACATTCCCCATTTATGAGGACCGAGATAAAATTTTCATGTATACATGGACAATGAAAAGACTAACATTTATTAGCAATTAATCTCAGTAAAGTTAATTTTTGAATTTTGAACTTTGACAAGTGTCACTAACGATTTTTGGGTAACTAAAGTATTTTATAGATGAAATCTAGGTGCCATATTCTTATTGTATCCGTTTGTACTCTTCAAAAGAAGCATATCTAATGGAGGAAAAATGGGTAGGATTTCAAATAAAATTTCATGTTTGTATAGACAAAGTAATGACTATAGCATTTATTTTCAAAATAATCTCGATTCTGAAACAAATTTGTATATTTACTGGTAACACCACTAATATGAGGGTAAGTAAATAATTTATGGACTTACCATAGGCACTAGTGCATATTCTTAATGTTATGCTTTTTATTATACGAAATGTTCAAACATTTGTTATCCCCTTTATATTTTTAATGTCTTAAAATGGACAAATGTAATCCTTGGGATATATGACATCAAGGTATTTGACCTATTTTTAGGACCAGAATTTAGTTTAGACATAAAATAGATATTTCCCTATTTTATTATTTTAAGCTCAATTCCGTTGGTGCCTTCGATCAATCCATAGGATACCTGGCCCCTATGTTCAGGATTTAAGTAAATTTATCACATCAAAAAAGGATATAAATAAAAATGAAAACCCTCAAAACCTATTTCTATGTTGAAACTAGATTCTGGTAAAAAAGATAATTAAAAAAAGCTCATTCTTATTTTCCTAAGTTTGTTTTTGGAACTGCATTTGAAGCCAATATGAAGGAAAAAAACTTTTTGATGCTTTTGTATGATAATAAGGATTGATGAAGGAAATAATAAAAATAGAGATTTGTTATTTCCACAAGGCCTTGCTCTTATGAATGTGGTCTCATTTGCTATTCATGTGATAAAAGCTTTGTGGAAATATCAACTTCCCTTCTAAAAATATCAATTCCCTAAAAATATACACGAGTATCTAGGAGACATCCAAATGTTTTACTTATTGAAAATTAGCGATGTCACATGTGAAAGTTGAATCAGTTTTTAATACTTTTTTATTACTAAGATTGGATTGGCATTTAATGATATAGCCGTTTATTTGTCCATATAGAGATTATTATTATTTTTTTTAATTGTTTCCCATTTTGCTTTCTTTGAAGATGCTTTCTGATCCAGTCATAATTTCAAGATTTCACCGTGATTAAAGGAAACCCTCCTATATAAGTGACCATCTCTCTTATATTGTCAGCTACTCTTGGAGTGCCCGAGTTTCCTATTGATGTTTTTTAGTTTTTATTTCCTCCCGAGTAAGCTAGATAATATCATCCATGGCCCTTGACTGGAACCCAGTTGCTCCTGTGCGATTTATCCCTTCTGAAAATGGATTAGTGATCCATTACATTTCTTGGACCCCACCGTTTGAAGACTCCTGGAAGCTAAACTTTGCTGGGTCTACCAATGTTGGTTTTGACAGAGCAGGGGTTGGTTGCGTGCTACGTGATCAAAATGCCATTTTTAAACACGCCGTTTCAGCACCAGTAATAGGCTGTACATGTACAATCGAAACTGAATTGGAAGCTTTAAGGTTTGGCTTGTGCGAAGCTTTAAAGCTAGGAATCGATTATCTCGAAATAGAAGGAGAATCAGAAACTGCAATGAGGGTGATACTCCGTCACTTAAGTCCATCTACACGATTGGCTCAGCTACTTTTCGATGAGTGTGTTTTTACATTACGAAAATTTCGAATGGTAAATTTTCACCCGGTACATGATTATGTTAATAGAGCTGCTAGAAAGTTAGCCAAGAATGCCATTGATCAAGGAGCATTGTTGCGTTGGTCCAAGAAATCTCCTCCTGCAATATCAGAAATTTTGATTGAGGATATAATCGGCCGTTATGACTTTGTTGATTGAGTTATCTAATAAACAAAAATATCTAATACCTGTCCTACATCCTTGTGTGGGATAGGATCTCATTTCTTGCTTCTTTGGTGGCTTTGTTTGTGGATGCCTTTGGAGGAAACAGGGGGTGGGGTTGCTATTTCTGATTTACATAGGAACTGGGGGGAGATATATCAGGGGGCATTTTCTTCTGTTGTTTCTAATAGGAGGATGTCTTTCATCCTAGACTCCTCTATCTTATCTTCTTTCTAATATAATATCCTTATATTTTATATGAAACAAATTTTCACTATGAAACTCCATTTTTCTTATTATTTCTTTTCATAACTACACTTAGCATCAATGAGTTCGGGTAAGATGATGACTTGAACCAAATCTTTCTGCTTTAAGTGTACTTCTAAATTTCTTTATCAAATTTTGTGCTAAAATTAATGGTGATATTGGACGAGCTAATAACTTTTAAATCTGCAGCGGTTGACATCCAGTAGGAATTTTGTTGATGTATAAGACTTTAGCATTTTCAATTTACCAAAGTTTCTACAATATCATCAACGGATGCTTCAATAAATGAATTTGGTGATAATCATTGCAGAGTGTAGAATGCGCTACTTTGATCAATGATTATATCATTGAATTCCCCAGTTTATGTTGTAGGGACATGTTCTGAGGCTCTGTGCTAATATTGTATGTTAAGCGTGAAACTTAAAGTCTTAAACATAACAAGGGAAATGATATTTCTACTGCTGAATTTACCATTCCAGTGCTGAACTTACCATTCCAATGCAAATGTAGGTAATGCATGAGGTACAATTGTGTACTGCATCATTAGCACTGGATTCGTAAATTCTGCGTTGGAAATATCGTTTCCCCATAATAATGGTAGAATTTTGTGTCGTAGAATGTTTTTGACTAACTTTTAGTGATATTACTGAAACTCCAATAGGAATTAATGTGGTACAGTAACTTCCGTTTTGTTTTCATTATTTACAGAGTGGCCCTCTTGCTGCTTACTATAAGCTCCCTCTTAACCGTGTGCTTGTGGTATACTCTGTTTCAGAGCCAAATACGTGCAAATTTCGTCTGGTTGATTACATTTAGGTTGTATTAATTAAATTTTGTTGTTTTAGTTTCATGATGACATGGATTTACCATGTGGAGTTCTTCGCCTTCACCGCAAGGGGGGTCATGGAAGCCATAATGGGTACGAATATAATCTTCACGTGCTTTATTAAATTACTACATTAAGGGTTTGGCGGGTTATATTTACTTTTCACCTGTATAAAAGGATTTTCATGATAAAGTACATTTGTCTGCATGTAATTTTATATCATTATGTGAGTGATGGCACGCCAAGAGTTATGTTTATAACAAAATAAAAATAGGTGGCTGTTCACAGCTTCTGCATTGTGATCCTTGTGTGCATTTATTTGTAAGTTGGCTTTTATTTGTACTCCCTCTCTTTCAAATTATAAGATCATTATTGACTTTTTAAAAGTCAATTTCAAACTCAAAATTGGCATGGATTCATTTCGTTTAAGTCAATACAATTATGAATATCATATACTATCTAAAAAGTACTAGTAGTTATAAGATTTATTGTTTTCAAATTTTAAACGAATTATGTCAATTTTGAATTTGAAAATATCTTAAATTGACTTTTAGAAAGTCAATATTGATCTTATATTTCGGAACGGAAGGAGTATTATCTTATTGTTGCTCATTTTACTCACAGATGGAGATGTTGGTATAATATTTTCTGTCGACCTTTTGCAAAAATTTACTATAGTACATTATAGAATAGAACTTATAGAAGAAATAGTTGAAGTGTCCAACTTATGGGGAGGCCTGATGGCTTGCACGATTACATTTTGATTAGCATGATTTTGAATGTGATGTCCAATCAACGTGCTAAACATTGCATATTTTAAATAAGTTTATATGCTTAATTTGATACAGGAATGTCTAAATCCACCCATCTAGGCTTATCCATCCCTTTTCCTTCGGTAAATATCTCTGGTGTATTAATAAAGGCCTTAAAGGGGATGACCTACACAGGATGTACAAAGACCCCCTCATAGGAAACCAAAAGAAACAACAGCTATGTGCAGCATCACAGCTGTGATACACCCCATCGCTCAAAACTACTGACCGAACCTAAAAAGAGCAAACTCACCCAAAAGGTCAGCAATGAGGTAAACCCCAGATACGCCTCATTAAATAGTAGGCTAAAAAAAACAGGCCATATGATCAATATTGATCTTTATCTATCTTCTACACACGTCATAGCAGGCTAAGTCACTTGTTTACACATTGTAGGCAAGGAAATCGTACCTCGTTCAATTAGGGGAGAGGAACGGGTAGACAATCACCAAGACAACACGCGACAAAACTCTTTGAGAGCCTTTTTGTGTGTCTTGGAGTGTGGAGAGAATCAAAAGTCCATTCTCTTGAAATGAGAGAACTATTTATAAAGGGGGCAAGTTCCGATAAGTGTTCATATGCTTGACATGTAACTTTGAGTCAAATACCAGAAATGACCCTTGTTGCCATAATTGATGCCTTAGTCCTCCCGTCCTAGCCGCGCATCCAAATTTCCCAACCAATTCCCAATCGAAGTTGCCTCCCTAAGTCTTCTTCCTAGAAACTTACGGGGGCCCCTTTGGTCTTCATATCCCATTGTTGCTTTGTTGATCAAATCACACTTTCCTTTTATTCTCTCTTCACAAGAATGTTGTGTCAACCAAAGTCCGACTGAAAAGTCATTTTGAAACCCCATAGGGGTTGTGACCCCTAGGAGCACGTCCCCATAGGAGTTACACCCCCTAGGTTGCTATCTTATTCTGCTGATTTCATCTTCGTTTTGTTCGGTAATTCAACTGGCATCAAGAGGAAATCATTAGTCAGAACATCTTAAGAGGTTGAACCCTTGGGGGGGTTGAACTCTAGGGGGGTGAACCTTAATTGTCGAACCCTAGAAGGCCATTTCGACACTTAGCCATTTTTTGTCTTTTTCATTCCAGATTGTCTTGTTAGGGCAATTTGTTTCAACTGGGTCATTAGGGTTCGCTCATTGAACAAGTACCCCTCTTTTTGTCGTATGTGCCCTTCTTTCATATTTAAGGGCTCACAGTTTGTGCCATGCACGCAAGTCGCAATTTATATTGGGTCGAGCATGCAAAATCGTTATCGAATTCTGTTATGCTTCGAACGTGGTGATTTTTCCTTTGTTGAAGTCATGTCGATAAAGATGGTGCATTTAAAAAATGAATTTTCAGAGAGATTTTCAATAAAGGTAGAAATTTGTTTGCAGAAGCTTCAGCCATCTCGCTCTTCCTTGTTCGGTTTTAGGTGCTTAGTGGTTTGTGTCTCCTTGACTTATATAGTCATTTTGAGCACTACATCCTCCACTAGCAATCTTTTAATGTACCAATGCATTGTTTTATAGTCGATGTATTATGCTGCGGTATCCGCCACATTTGTCACATTCTCATCACTTGGCATAGAATTGTGCTTCATCCCTTAGGTTAAGGTTTTCTTGAAGACACAAGTCAATGATTGTTTCTTGGTAATGTTGTTTTGATCTGTTTCAAGTAATCTCATTTGCCTCACTTTAGAAATTAAGCGATTGCTTTCATCATTTAAAGCAATAAATGACGTGGTTACTTTTATTGTTTAAAGCACCAAATGTTTAACACTTATTGTTCATATTTTCTGAAATTCTAGTCGGACTGTCTCTATACCTTGGTATCAATATGGTAACGGCTATCTAAGGGCTTTGTCTGTTTGTCATCCAATCAAATGGGTGGTCATCCAAGGAATTTGTTTTCACTTTTAGTGATAATATTTAACACTTGCTTGAGGACTCAGAGTCGGGTGCCTTAGCCTTATTCACTTTTAATGATCAAAGTGTAACACTCAGTTGAGGACTTATAATAGGTTCTTAGCCTCAAAATGCTACTGAGGTTGAAGCTGAAGCTGAACATGGAAAAGAAAGAAAAAAAAAGACCTCAAAAGCATTGGATGATTTTATTGTTGTGACCTTAATAGATGGAACCAAGAAGGTAGAGTGCAAGCATTGCCATACAAGGCTTGCTCTTCAGAATACGTTTACTAGTCATTTGAATAGGCACATGAACTCTTGCTCTATTCGTCTGGCTTCAATTTCTGGCTCTGAAAAACCCAAGCAGTAGGTATTATCTTATCCTACTTTAGAAATGCAAGGTAAAACTGGTAACTTGAATTTCTTCTAGTATGATAAAGAAAAAGTAAGGGAGGTTTTTGCTAAGATGATATGTGTGCATGAATACCCTTTTCGTATGATTGAGCATGAATTTTTCATACTATTTTTGAAAACTTTGAATCCAAGATTTGAACCCATTTCTAGGGTGATAGTAAGAAATGACTGTATAAAGCTTTATGGTTTAGAGAAGATAAAAATTAAGGCTCTGTTTAATAGTATTAGTAGAATAAGTTTAACATCTGATTTGTGGACTTCCAATCAAACTATTGGCTATAAATGTCTCACTGCTCATTTTTTTTTATTCTGATTGGAACTTGCATTAAAGGGTTATCAAGTTTTGTAGCATGACACCTCCATATACTGGTCTTTTGATCTATGATTCTATTTTGCATTGTCTAATTGAGTGGGGAATTAAAAATAAAATATCGACTATTACTCTTGATAATGCATCTGCAAATGATTCTGCTGTAAGGTATCTTAGGGATAATTTTACATTGAAATGTGGCCTTTATTTTAGTGGTAAAATATTTCATGTTAGATGTTGTGCCCACATTCTTAATTTGATGGGGCAAGATGGTTTGGGGATTATCCAAAATATTATTCAAAATATTTGTGAGATTGTTAAGTACTTGAAAATGTCTCCATCTTGTCTTCATAAATTTGGTGAGATTGTGAAAAATTTGCAATTACCATATTCAAAAAGATTGATTTTAGATGTCTCCACTAGGTGGAACTCCACATATGAGATATTGGAGTCTGCTTTGCAATTTAAGGATGTGTTCCCAATTTACAAAGAGAGTGACCTTCATTATAACTCTTTGCCTAGTAAGGAAGATTGGGACAGGGTTAAGAGGGTTATTAAATTTTTAGAAGTGTTTAATGAATCAACAAATGTGTTTTCTGGCTGTGAATAACCTACTTCCAATATGTTTTTACCTGAGATTTGGAAAATCAAGGAGTTGTTGAATGAAACTATTGTTAATGATTGTGAATATATGAAAGAAATGACTTACAAGATGAAAGAGAAGTTTGATAAATATTGAGGACAATGCAACTCATTGATGGCTATTTCATCTATCTTAGATCCAAGATATAAGATGCAATTAATTATATTTTGTTTCCCAAAGATGTATGTGAGTGAGTTTGAAGCCAAAAGGAACTTAACACTTGTTCAAAATGCTTTGCAAGAACTGTTTGATGAATATGTGACACTTTATAATTTGGAACAAGTTGTTAATAGTCAATGTGAAACTTCAAGTTCTAGAAATAGTGCTAAACTAGTGGTTTCTGTTGGTGGATTTAAGAGTAAGACCAAGAGGAGAGCAAAGTTTGACAGTATAGCAACCCCATGTTTGAAATCCGATTTGGAAATTTATTTGGAAGAAGGGAGATTGGTTTGTAATGTTGATAATAGTTTTGATGCTTTAAAATGGTGGAAGACAAACACTTTAAAATTCAAGGTTTTGTCTAGGATAGCAAGAGATATCTTGTCCATACCTGTGAGTACTGTGGCTTTTGAATCAACATTTAGTGCTAGGGGAAGGGTTCTTGACTAGTTCAGGAGCTCTTAGAAGCCTGACATAGTTCAGGCTTTGATTTGCACATGTGATTGGTTGCGGGCTGAGTATAGGATTAAGAAAAACGTGATTGTAAGTATTAATTTGTTTAGTTTTTTTCCATAAATAAATACATATGCAACTAATATCATGGATTAATATTAATTTTCTTACAATGTTAGGCAGAAAAAGATTCAATGCAAGAGGTGAGCTTGGAGATTGATGATGGAATGCTGATACTGTGAAACATTACTGTTTACATTTTAGTTTTTAAATTATCTAGACTTTGGTATTTTGTTTATTATTGAACTGTTGAACTTTGGTTATTTTGTTTGGAACTTTGGATTACCTTTTGAGCATTTTGGAATTTGGTTTATGAAATGTTGCCAAACTACTAGCTTCAGTGCTTGAGTTTGGAATTTGGAGCAGGGTTTCTGTATTCTGTTAGCAAAATTGCAGTGAATTTGGATCATAATTCATGGTTATTGTGTTGCTGATTCTGAAGCATAATGTTTCAAACTAGCTTGGTGTAAAGTCTGAAAAAGATAAGTTTATTTATTCTGTTAGCAGAATTGCAGTGAATTTGGATCATGATTCATGGTTGTTGTGTTGTTGATTCTGAAGCACAATTTCAAACTAGCTTGGTGTAAAGTCTGAAAAAAAGATAAATCTCTGATCTTTTTTAATTTTGACATTTTCTTTTGTTTTTTACAAGTTTTCAACTTGTGTCTAACCCATTCTGAATTTTTGCAGGATTGAAGCTTGGACTTTGGAGCATGGTTTCTGTTAGCAGCTGCAGCGAAGTGAAGTCCATAATAGTTCCTGAGTTAATTTTGTTTAACAGTTTACAATCTTTCAAACTAGCTTGGTGTAAAGTTTGAAAAAAAAATAAATTTCTGATATTTTTTATTTTTACATTTTCTTTTATTTTTTACCCTTCTATATTTGTAGTATTGATTAATTAAGGAAACTTGTTCAATGTAATGTCTAAAAAAAGATAAGTTTATTTTCTTTTTTTATTCTTGACATTTTCTGTTTTAATGGTGCTTTTGAATTACAGCAGATTTAGTGTATTAATTATGTTTGAACAATGTAATTCATTGATCATATCTGGACTATGTTCTACACATGTATGAGAGTTTTGGTTGGTGGAGAAGGGCAGACTATCTAAAAACTGAAACGCCATTTTGTTGAGAGCTGGAAGACTGGAGGCTGGAGCTGGAATGAGATGAACCAATCACCATCTGCAACTGGAAGTAGGATACTCACAACCATCTCATCTGGAAGTAGGATATTCACTTCTAATGTGTTTTTACTTGATGGAATGAGATGCACCATCTGGAAGCCTGGAGTTAGAAATTGTATCATAGTGTAATTAATATTGGAATTTAAAAATTTATCATTGTATCATTAATATTGGAATTTGGAAATTTATCATTGTAATTTTTGTAATTCTATGTATTTTTATATATAAATGAAACTTTACTTTTTCCAAGTTTTATTTTTATGTCTCATTTTGATGTGATCTATCTCAGGCTTGAGCTCGAATAGAAAGTCTCGCGAATTACTTGTTTTGAAAATGAGACGAGTAATTTCGAGCTAAATAGTATCGAATAATTCATCTAGTCTAACTTGAGCAACCTTGGAAATTATCAGTTCGAATTCGAGTCGAACTTGAGCACAAATTTTTTGATCCGAGTTGAGCTTGAGCATTAGGTTGTTCGGATCGACTAGGATCATTTTCAGCACTATATTTGGCTACTGTCAATATTGGATTTGTTAATCCTTGCATAAAGAGAATCAAAGAATCAATTCTCTACGTAACCTAGAGAACGCAAAGCGTGTAAATTAAATTAAAAGTAATATACTCTCCTCAATAGTGATGAGTGATAGTCTACAAAGTCCGATTCGTGATTCTAGGGGTCCACTATTGTGAATTACTTTGTTGATTTGTGGTTAACAGAAGAAATATATATTAATACAAAACACAATTAGATAATTGCTTTATTGCTGTACCAACTCCATCCAAAACAAAATACAGATGGAACGCACTGCTTAAGATGGAGGGAGTAAGCACCACAACAAGGATGGATGAGGTGGCTAGTTTGAAATACATCACAACAAACCTACCTTCTTCATATATAATTAATTGGCAACATAATTAAGACCCAGGGTCTTATTTACTTACTGAGGATATATAATATATAATAACAACGGACACTGTCAAACAGAGAAGCACAAAAGCAGCAAAGACGGATATGATAGTCCATGGATTATTGAAGTAATCATTCTGCAAAGTCGCAATATATCCTTTCCACCGGACCTTTAACGCATCTTTATCCATTGCTATCCCTCGTAGTGACTTGTCGTACGTGTTAACCTCCTCACACAAATCGCCAAAACAAAAGTCCTTGAAAACAACTTCCCTGCATAAACTTTGGAAGAAAGTCCAAACCTCTTCATCGCTGCCGCCAACTTCGTTAGTTATGATGATCCCTTTCAGCCTAAGCAACGCGGCGTCTTGTGGCGATCGTATCAAGGTTTTCATGAGCCACGCGTATGATGATGCCATGTGACTCGAGCATCCATTGCTGCACTGCTCATAAGCTACGAGGTTCCGGAAAATTGAGCAAGTAATTTCGTGCACGTACAGTGGTGGAATTGTAATTACGCCTCCACCGAACGTTATGTCCAGTAAACGACGATGTTCTCCAGGTTGAAATTGGATTCCAAAATTGACGAGTTGCGTCGCACATCTTTTGAATCCCCATTCAATTCTTTCCTGGCCTTGGAGGATTCTCTTGTGATTAGGATTTGATGGGGGCGTGTAAACGACACGGTGTAAAAGATCTGCTATGTGTAAAACATCTGCTGTGCACGTGTCTTGGATTGCTTTATCACTCAAATTCAAAGCAGAGCGAAAGAAAAGCAAGACATACTCATCGAGTGACAACGGAAATTGTTTGTTGGCCCAGTTTTGTATGGTGACGAACAATGTGCGTAGAACAACAAAGGGGATTTGGTTCTCAAGTAATGCTAAATCATGCTGAAGAGTTGGAACCATCCACAAATTGTTGATTATGGGATCCAATTCTTGTTGTGGCTCCTGATTCTGATCAGCGTGCTTAATAAAGAGCTCCAGTATGAAGCAACCATCAACAAGTAATATCTCAACTAGCTGATGCTTGTCTAAATAGATGTTTTCGGCATAGCAATCACGAGCCACTTCTTCCAACTCTGATATGGCTTTGCCACACTCTTCCAAGGCCTTTTCTACTTCATCTTGATCATAATTAGTTCCAGGGGGTGAGGCTCGATGAAGAAAGTGTAGCATGTAACGCCATTTGTGTTCCTCCATGGCTACCAATTCGCGGTTGCTTACATGAAAAGGTCCAATGGACACAAGATGAGGGTTGTATGCGTCTTCTTTGAGTCTTCGAAGCTTGTTGGGAACCTTGTAGATACTCAAGTTCCGTGGTTTGTTATTTAGTGCGCCCAACGTGGCGTGAACGGAATGCATCCATGCTCGATACTTATAATTATCATCATCATTTTCAGAATACCTTTTCTGCACTCTTTTTTTGAATTCATGAAAGTTGGTTGTCGACTGCATTTCTACCTGCACTGCACAACAAATAAATTATAAAGTCATGGGAAAAAAAACACAGAAAATAAAGAATCAAAGAAGTACATACTGCAATAATTATACCTCAACCGATTTAATTTATAATTCTAACAATAAATAAGAAATCAACAAACTCAATAATAAGAACAAAAATAACAAATAAACATCTACGAGCAAGACATAATATTTAACGACCCTTAAAGGGAAAAACTACGGGTCAAACTCCGAATCTCTACTATATCAAAATAATAATAGGCTTACAATAATCTTTCAAAATTTTACATCCTAAAACTAACTTGAGGTTATACAATAAACTGACAGTATAAATTTACCTTTAATTAAATTGAGAAATCTAATTAATTTCACCACCCAAAATACCCCAAATAATAAAGTCTTCAAGTTTCAATTAATTAGAACATACGACGATGGATTTCACAGACAAGTATATCTCTCAATTTAGTCCTTCGGTCAAAGAAAAGTCTCCTGCCTTGCTTTGCTACCGAGATATCTATTCGTTTGGATTTTGGCCGCACCAATCTCTGTATTATGCTGCACACAGCAAGCTTCTCTGTTTTAATTCCGGTGCCTTCACACCAAAGGCCTATATATATACTAGTTAATATACTCCCTGTTCCGAATTGGCTTTAGAAAGCCGAAGTTGCCATACTTCATATAACAGTATATAATATATTATATAACTTCCCATTCCAAGTTACTTTTGAAAAAACTCCAACCGTGCATCTTACTGGACTAACCCATGAATTCCATTCCGTGTTGACTTCGGAATTGCCAAGCATCCCATGATCCTTTTCCTATTCAGAATACCACACGAAATATGGCTCCCTGCCATAATAATTTGATTAGTAATCTAATTGACCACTTTTCTTAGTTACCAAGAAAATCAATCCAATTCCAATTTTGGTTCTACCTCACACCCAACAAGTCTTAGCTCTGTCCTTCCTCCAAACGGCTAACTAAACCCAACACATTTTTGTTTGTACATCCACATGACTCAAAATAAAAAAATTATCCTCCTCTACCAAATTAATATTCCATAATGTGAATATAATGAATCAAAGTAATTAAATGCTTAATGTTGACTTTGAATATAAGAGATCCAGCTCTAAAATTGACCAAAGTAAGGGGTCGTTAATGGTACATGTAGATCACAGTACTCTTATTTTGGTTTCTATGCGGACCACTTCTGGCCTGTGATTCCAAAAGCTAGCTAATTAATCGGTGGTTGTCACCTCGAGTTCTTGCCTATTGGTACATGTATTGGGGCTGCAGAACCTCATCACGGGATATTTTGGTGAAGGTAAAGGGAAGCAAAGAGGGCGTTCGTGGATAAGGTTGTCAAAGCATTGAAGACAAAATCTCTGGATTGCCGGGTTCAAAAGAAGGGGAAATTAAAGTGTTTTGGATGGGTTTTCTGGGAAGTAATTCTACATGGTTTTGGAAGCTGGTAGAGCTCATTATTCTACATGATTTAAAGGATCTTCTAAAAGCAGGTGGTGGCCAATCCTTGGATGAAATGGGAGAAACCCACGACATTAATTTTGATATCTGGTCTGATTCTGATAACAAGGCTACTGATTACAGTGATAAGGACAACTCGTAGGACTGCCTAATTATTTTCTTAATTATATGCCATGCATATTGTGCAGATTAATTTTTTTAGAGATATTTAAGGTTTTTGTTATCAAGTGTGACACTTTCTTGTTGGCCAGTTGACGGTAATCTGTATTTAGTTGTAAAGATCAAATATGTATTTCGTTAAACTAATGAATGAAATTCGTGTCGTATGCCCCACTTTTTATCGGTTGAGACTTGAGATCTATATAGTATTATGTGTTGTGTCTGGATATAGTGTGCTTAGATTTATTTGAGGCAATAAGACTCGCTGGAATAATCGAATATTTTATCTCCCTTGCATCAAATATGTATTTCGTTAAACTAATGAATAAGACTCTTGAACGACCCCGTTTTGATAATAAACTAATCCTACCAGCATACTCGTAAATGACTTCGTTTTACAAGTATGACTCCTAACGACTATAACTCCCTTCAGTTTTGGATAAGTTCTTCTGTCTTGACAATTCCCTTTTGCTTAGAATTTTCCTTGTCCTCAAGGATTAAATTGTGGAAATTCTCTACTGAGTTAACTCCATCTTCCCAAGTGGCATCCTCAGGAAAGCTGTTAGTCCATTGCACCAAGACCATTGTAACAGGCCTGTTCCCCCTTTTTATTAATCGTCTATCCAAGACTGCCAGAGGTTCTGGTCTAAGCTCCCCTCCTTCTGCTGTTTGAGGTAACATAGTTTGAACCACCTTCTTATCTCCTATCTTCTTTTTAAGCTGTGAAACATGAAACACATCATGAATCCTAGCTGAGGCAGGTAACTTCAACTGAGAGGCTACTTTTCCCACCCTCTTAATTACAGGAAAAGGTCCAAAATACTTGGCAGATAACTTCAAATTCTTTCTGGCATTAACGGACATCTGTCTATAAGGTTGCAGCTTCAGAAACACTTCATCCCCAATGGTAAATTCCCTTTCTGTCCTCTTTTTTATCAGCGTACAACTTCATTCTTTCCTGTGCTTTAAGAAGGTTGTCCCTGAGCATTTGTTGTATCCCCTTCCTGTCTTGAATAAACCTTTTTACTGCAACATTATCTAATGTGCTTGATTGATGGTAACCCAGGATAGGAGGATCCACACCATATAAGGCCTTATAAGGAGTCATCCCAATAGTTGTGTGAAAATTTGTGATGTACCAGCATTCTGCTAGGGGCAACCATTTCTTCCATTGAGTTGGTTTATTCCCTGTCATGTACCTTAAGTACATTTCAATGCATTGATTTACTCTTTCTTTTTGGCCAGTTATTTGGGGGTGATAAGATGTACTTAATTTCACTTGAATTCCCATATCCTGGAACAATTCCTTCCAAAATCTGCTCACAAATATTTTGTCCCTTTTTGAGATTATAGCTTGTGGTGGTCCATGAAGTTTAATAACAGAATCCAGAACCGATTGTGCCACTTGTGAAGCTGTACTTGGATGTGTTAAGGCCATCAAATGGCACCCTTTAGTTAGCTTATCTACTACCACGAAGATGGAATCCTTTCCTTTAGATTTAGGAAGTCCTTCAATAAAGTCCATAGTAATGGTCTCTCAGGCTTGATTAGGAATTGGGAGTGGCTGCAACAACCTAGAACTGGGAACATGTTCATTCTCGTTCCTTTGATAGGTTTTACACCGCCTCACATAGTCATTCATATCCCTCCTGATATTGGGCCAATAAAAAATGGCTTCTGCTCTTTTTATAGACACTGTGGCACCAGAATGTCCACCTTCTGAACTGTCATGAATGGATTTCATAATCTTCTTCCTCACTCCCCCTTCACTTCCCACAAATAATTTTCCTTACTTCCTTAAGATTCCCTCTTGTAAGCTGTACTGAGGTATGGCCTGAGGGTTTAGGATTAAGTGGGCCATTAATTATTGTGCTTCAGAGTCTCCTTCCATACTTTTGCTGACTTCCTCCTTCCAGTTAGGGCTTACCTCCACCACTGTATTACATGTAATCTCTGTTTCTTATTGCCTTGAGAGGGCATCTGCAACTAGATTATCTTTTCCCTTCTTGTAGATGATATTATAGTCAAATCCCAACAACTTAGAAATCCATTTTTGTTGGACTAAAGTGGTTAGTTTCTGCTCCATAAAATATTTTAAGGCCTCATGGTCTGTTTTAATAATGAATTTCTGCCCAAGTAGGTATGTTCTCCACTTTTGAACAGCTATAATAACAGCCAACAACTCCTTCTCATAAGTAGACAGCCGCATATGCTTGTTAGAGAGAGCTTTACTGAAAAAGGCTAGGGGGTCCACCTTCTTGCATCAATACAACTCCTACTCCTGTTTGGCAAGCGTTAGATTCCAGCACGAATGGTTTACTGAAGTCAGGTAAAGCCAACACAGGTGTAGTGCAGAGGGCAGTCTTTAACTTGCAAAAAGCTTCCTGAGCTTCCTAATCCCACTTGAATGCTCCTTTCTTAAGTAGGTTGGTGAGTGGTCTAGAAATAATGCCATAATGCTTGACAAACCTTCTGTAGTATCCTGTTAAACCTAGGAATCCCTTCAAGGCTTTAACAATTTTAGGAATGGGCCACTGTTTCATAGTTTCTATCTTCTCCCCATCAGCTTCCACTCCTTCTGTCCCAATGACATGCCCCAAATACTTTATCCTTGGTTTAGAAAAACTGCATTTGCTTTTTTTAACAAACAGTTGATGTTCCTTGAGTACAACAAACACCTATTTAAGGTGCCTGATAGAGTCTTCCATAGACTGATTGTAGATTAGGATGTCATCAAAGAACACTAGGACAAATTTCCTTAGAAATTGGCGGAACACGTCATTCATTATGCATTAAAAGGTGGTTGAGGCATTTGTTTAACCAAAGGGCATTACCATAAATTTATAACGCCCTTGGTGTGTCTTTAATGCTGTTTTTAGGATATCCTCATCCTTAACCCTTATTTGATGGTATCCACTCCTCAAATCCAGCTTAGTAAACACTTTACTCCCTCTTAATTCATCCAACAGTTCTTCTATCACAGGAATGGGGAACTTATTCTTGAGAGTGATGTTATTTAAAGCTCTATAGTCTACACAAAACCTCCATGTATTGTCCTTCTTTCTAACTAGTAACACAGGGGAAGCATAGGGGGAAGAGCTGTGCCTGATGATCCCATTACTTAGCGTTTCTCTGACCATTTTTTTCAATCTCAGTTTTTTGGATATAGGGATACCTGTATGGGTTAGAGTTGACTGGATTGCATCCTAGTGTGATGGGGATGTGGTGGTCTTGTTTCCTGACTGGGGGTAGCCCATGGGGTTCTTTAAAGATGTCATCAAATTCTTCCACTAGGTTCTTGATTCCTGCAGGAGTTTGTTGATCCTTGAAA
Source organism: Hedera helix (assembly GCA_947179155.2). Lineage (NCBI taxonomy): Eukaryota > Viridiplantae > Streptophyta > Magnoliopsida > Apiales > Araliaceae > Hedera > Hedera helix. Next base: position 1,092,281 of record OX359279.1, read on the forward strand.
CTGATCTCCTCTATTGCAGTTAGTTGAGCTAGGAAATAGGTCTCATTTTTTTGTGTCCCAATGGAATTTCTCCTGTACTTGAATGGCATAGGGATGTGCATTCTCTTCCTAATCTGTTAGAATTAATCTTCTGCCCTTCCAATGTATTATCACCTTCCTTTCCTCAAAATCAAAAACTATAGGACTGACAGTCTTCATCCACTGTATGCCTAAGACAGCATCAAACCCCCTCCCAATGGAATGACATACATAGGGGTGGTAAACCTTCCTTGCTCTATTTCCCATGTAAACCTTAAGATCACCTTTTCACGCCTAATGGTTTCTCCATTGGCCACTGTCACTTTAATAGGACTGCAGGGTTCAGTAGCTAACTGGTATTTTTTGACTAAAGATTCTGATAGGAAATTGTGGGTTGATCCACTATCCAGCAGCATACTCATAGGTTGGTTCTTAGACTGTCCTTTAAGTTTAATGGTATGGACCCCATCGGTCTCAGTTATTGCATGTATTGATACTCCACATTCCTCCCCAATCTGCAATTTTTCTTCTCCTGCTTCTTGAATGATCACTGCCAACTCATGTTCTGTTTCCTCAGCTTTACAGCATTCCTCTTCTTCTAAAATCATAATGTAGATGTGTTTGTTTTTGCATTGGTGCCCCATAGTATAAATTTCATCACAGTGAAAACATAGGCCCTTGTCCCTCCTGGCAGCCCTTTTAGCTGCTGTTAGTCTTTTATAATAGGGTATGTTCTGGTTTGTGCATATCCTTTGTTCATCAATTGTTGTTCCCTATTTGCAGGGTTTGATGTCTTTGTAAGAACACTGCTGGTCACATGCTTGGAACAAGTATGGCATCTCTTGTCCAGTGACTCCAGATGAGCCTCTTGTCCTCTAGCCTGGTTAATGGCATCTCTGAGGGTTAAGGGTTTGATCACATAAAGTGCAGTTGCTATTTCCTCCCTTAGACCACTCAAGAAGCTCTCAATGAAGTAATCCTCACTATAATGTTTGTTCTGGGCAGTCATAAAGGCCTTCAATTCCTCAAAATTTCTGATATACTCATCTACCTTCCCCTTCTGGGTTAATTTATTGAATTGGCCCACCAGATTTTCATGGTCCTTTGTTACAAATCTCTGGTATAGGTGTGAAACGAACTCCTCCCACAACAGTCCTGGTTGTTCCTCTTGAAGTGACTGGTACCACACATCAACCTCCCCTTCAAGGTATAATGCTGCATATAGCACCCTGGATTTGGAATCTAGTATGGGGTTCAGTTGGAAGAATTTCTCACATTTCTTTACCCAACCTCTGGGGTCCTTGCTCTCAAACCTTGGAAAGTCCATTTTAGGGAGAGAGAGAGGTAGCAGGGATGACTGTGGTCTTAGGGGGGTTCCTTCCTGGGGAAAATACCAATGATATGCATGGTGGTTATTGAAATTAAGTCCAGGAATTACATCAGGACCTGAGGTACTGGATACAATGGGGGACATAATACAGGTTCCTGAGGTTGGTACAGGTAAACTGGACCCTATGGTATGGGAGAATTCTGCTGGATGTACCCAAGGTGGTATGGTGAGGTTAGTGGGTACATATTTGGAATTGAGAGATGTAGTGGAGTTGATGTTATAAGGTCGGATGCATGGTTCAGTGACTGATGAACTGATGGAAATAAGGTTATAGGGTAGCAAATTATTGGAGTTATTGGATGGCCCTGGTATATATGATCTACTGGAATGAAGGTCATGATTTCCAATATGAGTAGTATATGGATTGATTGATGGAAGAGAACTGGTATTAATGATGGTAGCAGGGTTAATATATGAAGGTAATTGTAGATTAAGGTTGTGAGTGCTTAGGCTCTGAATGGTAGAAACACTTACTTCCTTTGATCAAGATCTGTCTGATCCTTCGTTATGAACAGCTTCGAGTACTTCAGTGAGCTTCCTTGAGATCACATCATTAGTGATATATAGCTGTGTTATTTTGTTACATGTTCTGAGTTATTTCACACAAATTCATAGGGTATTCGTAGGAAACAAATAGTTAGAAATTGGGGGAACCTTAGAGAATTCATTTCTTATTAATAAATGCTCATGGATACTCTCGGTTCTTGTTTATTACTTGAACAGGGTTCCAATTCTTTTGGAAGTTAAGATATGGTAAAATTTCAGGTTAATAGATCTATGGTCTCTCCTTTGGTTGAAAGTTGGTTTGCACCACTTCAACTGGTCTTGTTCATGTTTTACTACTTGGTTTTAAGGGTTTGACTTAAAGCATAAAGCTCTACGTTATCTGCTCTTGCAACTGCAGGAAGACAATATTATTGGAGCATGATTATAAGTGCGCACAACTTACAATTATTGGTATTCGCATTATAAGTGTGCTCTGTGTAAAAAATTACTTGTTACATTAGAAATATCAGTAACTCAAACTATAGTGAAAAAATTGGGTTCTTATGTGAGAACATTTTTTGTTTTGGCTTGTGTATGAATAAATTTTATCTGACAAAACTCAATATGATAAAATTTTGGGTTTAATGTACAATCAATAATTGGCAACAGGGCACACATATAATTGGCCAATTTTTTTAGCAATATATATGTTTGTCGTGTAATACATGCCATTTTAGGATAGCAGCTTTGCATAATGGAGGAGAGCATATTCTTAGTACTGGTTGCCTGAGAAGGAATATAATGGGAATTTATATATTAAAAAAGATTAGTAAACAAAAAAAATAAAATCAAGGAGTATCTAATTTTATATTAAGGTACTTTTCTTTGCATTTTATAAGCTGAAATATGTGAAGGAAAAAATGACTAATGCTGAACAAATGATGTGGTGGCGATTCTTCATTTACGTTTGGAATTGAGTTTTTTCGTTTCTTGGTGTTGCTAATTTTGACTTTTGGGTGAAATTATGTGGCTATGTGAAACAGATTGAGCAGAAATGCAGGGAGTGGAAAACTGCACCGGAAGTTGAAGAAGATGATATTGAAGTTGCTGCCAAAATGATGACCCCTCACATGTTTTGCAAGACCCTCACTGCTTCTAACACCAGCACCCATGGAGGTTTCTCTGTCCCACGTCGTGCTGCTGAGGACTGCTTCCCTCTGGTATTTCCATTTTTCTTCCCAAATTATATGTTTATATGTTTCTTTTATTTAATTCTTTATTGAATATAATTCTGAGCTTGGTAGGATTTGCCCTGTAGGATTATAAACAACAGAGGCCTTCACAAGAGCTTGTAGCAAAAGATTTGCATGGTATTGAGTGGAAGTTCCGTCACATCTACCGAGTTATGTGAGAAATTCTGATATCTTTGTGATGTCTCTTCTTTTTCACCTTCTTTGTGTTGTGATTCCTTCAGCCACACTATAGCCATCTATTAACAAACATTGTCACCTAATTCAATATATTTAACTCGAATCGTCAACCACAAAGGTGGAATTATCCTGTTCTTGAAGAAGTGTAATCGTTGTACAATTGATATTCTTCCTTAAAACTATAGTGGTCCTCGCAAGTTTGCGATCAGCGAGGATCATCCTATTTTTTTCAAGATAGTATTCTGGGTTTCTCTGGTTTGTGCATATAGGATGCTTTATATTAAAATGGCATGATAGTGTTTTCTAGCTCTTTCCCTTCAGCAGTCTATGGAGTCCCATTAATTGATAAAGAGACTTGCTTACCGCCTCAAGTGATTGGTTAGGCTTGAGTGCTGAGGACATTTGTTGTCTCTTCGTTCACACTTCACAATGAATGTAATTTTTCAGTACAAATTTTATAAACGCGTTTAATTACTGTGAGAAAAGATGTAAACATGTATTTGCAAATGAGGTGCTTGTCGTTGATGTCAAAAGGAATTACCCTATTCTGATGGCTACGTGGAAAGTAGCTTCTGCTCTGGGTGCTGGCTGTGCTGCAATATTTAAGCCATCTGAATTGGCATCTGTGTAAGTTCTCGTGAATTAATTTATACTTTATACATACCTCACATTATCTGTATTTGCTTATTCTTACTGTCATTGTATATTCAATTTCGGTACCTGTTTGGAGTTGGGTGAAGGGTGTAAAGAGGTGGGTCTTCCTCCAGGCATTCTTAATATCTTGACTGGGTTAGGCCCAGAAGCAGCTGGTGCTCCTTTGGCATCACATCCTCATGTTGGCAAGGTTAGGCTGTTTGCTTTTCACACTGCAGTTACATACTTTTGTTTACACTGCAACTTTTGACATGCTGTGGTATATTGGACTTGGAAGCCTGATTTGCAACAACAAATGTTTTGATCATGTACAGATTTGCAACAGCTGCTAAGTGGACTATTTTTGGTTGCTTTTGGACAAAATGTCAAATTTGCAGTGCAACTTCACGGTGGCGAGTTCATGTTATTTACTCATTTTGAAGCAAGGATCATTCATCTGTCCCAGTTGGTCAACATAGTTGGAGATATGGGTTTGTACTAAAGTCAACCTGAATTATGTCTGTCCAATACTTCTAACGGACAAATGTTTCGTTCATCTGTCCCACTAAACATTTGTAATTATGTCTAATTCTTCAATTCTTCCATTTGCTTTATCTTATTTGTTCAGAGGTACGAATTTCACATTGATTTTCGTATGGATTTTCATTTTCATTTGGGTCTGATGAAATTGGATTGGGTAGTCTAATGAACAAATGTTATAAATCAGTCCTTCAATCAATTAACTTAAATGTTTTATCTGTTATTATAAATGCTTTAAACCAGTACTTCTAACGGACAAATGTTTTATTTATTGTTTTAGCTTTTGTGTTTTGGTTTCATATATGTTGTTTGTGTTCAATTTATGCCCAATTTTTTGTGGGTTCTTGTGTTCATCTCTCCCTTTAGAGGGAAAAGGAGGATGAACAAGTTTTTAGTTATAAAGGTCTACTTTAAAAGTACATTACTTCACCGGATAGTTTAGGAGTATCGAATTATAAAGATCTGATTTAAGAAAGCCACTAAACAACAGAGTTACTTTCATTCTTAACAGAACGAGAGATCAGGATAGAATATATCCAGAGTATATGAAGTTGCATCAGGAAAACCTTAGGAAGATAAATCTGGTCTTATGTTTTACCCAATTGAACCAGTCTTCTAGTGTATAAAATTAACATTATGCTTATGCAAAACACATCACACCGGCATGCGTGTGTGCTTATAAATACGAAGAGAATCCTAAACATGTGAAGTCTCTATGAAGTAAGTGACCTGTCGTTGCTGCATTACTTTTTGCATCTACTTATATTTATGGATTATAACTAGCCATCTACTTTTTCTTGTAGTAGTGAAATGGGTTCCTCCAGCCTGGGCCTCAGTCCATCACCTTTGGAATTCATGCCAGAAGGAAGACGGTTACCGCCATGGATGTTGTTTATGCCTTGAAGAGGCAATGAGGACTTTATATGGATTTGGTGGTTAAGTTTAAGATTTTGAATTGGACTTTGTTTTAGGTTTCTTTATAACTATGTGATGGTTTGTATATGGTGTGAAATTGTGGTTTGAAACTAAATGATTTCATTTTTAATGAAAGTGCTTCTCAATTTCTGATTTTGGAATTCACGAATCTGCCCTAATAATAATTATTCTTCTTGTAGAATTTGTTCTTAATTGCTGATAATACCAATTGATTATTTAATTATTAATTTTTTATTTACAAATTTATAATTTGTGAATGATTTTACTTTAGCTTTCACAGACTCATATATCAATACAAACAAATGAAACTAAAAGTACAAATAAATTATGTTTCATTATATGGGGAGAATTGAATTATTGGTCCAAGGCTTGGTCACAAATTAGTAAGTTGATATGAATTGTGGTTCTCCTCAATAACAAAGTTAGTTGATTCACATTATAAAAAACTGACCTATGACTAAATAGCTGACACTACTAATATCCTTTTGGCATTATCTCCATTTATTGTTATCCCATATTATATTAATTATAGATGAACCATTGATTGAGTGACTAAACCTTATAATTACATTGTTTAAGGTTGTCCAACCTTCAAATCATCGGATTTGGATTTTAATTTCGTTAACCGAAAACAAAAGGGAATTTCCATCGATAGAGGTTAAGAAACCAACCGAGTATGAGAATACATATAATTTTTCACACCCCATTCCAGAAGGGTCTCCCTCCATAAATATTGCAGCGTCCAGGTACTGAAATTACATAAAAGTCCCTAGTATACTTTTTTTTTTTAATTTCAAAATGGTTTTTCTTTCATAATAATAAATCACTTGTGTGATATTTGCAGTACTCCTTTAATCCTTATTCTAACTTTCTTCTTTCACTTGATAATTTAGTGTGCCGAGCAAGTAGGAGATGCAGTCGACAACCAGCTTTAATGAATTCAAAGATAGAGTGGGAAGAAATTATTCTAAAAATGATGAAGAGTATTCAGAATGGATGCTATCTGTTAAAGCCACACTGGGTATACTACGGAAAAGGTCATGGCAAATGTGCATCTACGAAGTTCCTGATAATCTGCGAAGACTCAAAAGAAGATGCATACGTCCCTCATATTGTCTCCATTGGACCTTTTCATCAAGGCAAGCACGAATTGCGAGCAATGGAGGAGCACAAATGGCTATACATGCTAGACTTTCTTCATCGAGTATCTGCTGAAAGAGCAAATCAACAAAAAGAAGAAGTCACAAGCTCAGAAGAAACGGCCTTGAATAAGTGTGGAGAAGTAGTATTAAACTTGGAAGAAGAGGCTAGTGCATGCTATACTGAAAACATCGATTTAGACAAGCATTAGCTAGCGGAGGTATTACTTGTTGATGGTTGCTTCATACTCGAACTCTTTATTAAGCACACTGAGGATATGATCATTGTTAGGATGAGATCTATTGGGCCAGGTCTTTCTCACTCTGGGCTCCGGGTCGCTCCTTGCAAGGATTGGGCCGATCAGCTTTTACACATGAACTGGCAGGCCTGACCCATGCAGGTTCCTTCCTTCTCGCCTTACCCCATTGGACCGCGGGAATTAAGTGGATAATGACATCACTATTCTATTCACGAGGGAACGATGAGACATCTAGCCATGCAGGGATGAATATATTCGGACAACCTCCGAATTATTCAGGGAGGTTTTTTGTGTTTTCTGGGAGCATTTTTTGTAAGACACACTGATTTTCTAAAAGGTTCTTGGATAACACCCGTGATTTTTCCCGTTTTGGGTTTCCACGTAAATCTTTGTGTCATTGTTGTTTGTGTTCAAATACCCTTTATTCCAGCATGATCCATGCACTCCATTGATAACGCATTTTGTTTTGGGGTCTTATTGATAAAACGGGCGAAACAAGGTTAGGCGTTAACATTGGCGCTAGAAGGAGGGCCTGTGGTATTTGACATAAGTCACCGAGTTATTCTCGTAGGAAAATCACCCCTATAGCGGAGAGAGGTAGCTCTAGCAGAGGACATCAAGGATCTTCCATTGAACCACGCATGCAGAGCGGTAGAGCCCCGAGTAAAGGAAGGTGGGAAGGGGGGCAGTCGGAACGAAGACAGGGGCATGCTCATTCAGAGCCTGTCAGAAGGCGCCTGTTCACACCCTCCCATGTAGGGGGCCACGAGACCCACAGAGGATGCCCGGAAGAAGAAATGGCACCATCAAAAAGGATATCGCAGCTGAAGTACATCGAGAGAGGCAGACAGTACAGGATCAGGGAAGCAGAGCTTGAATTGGAATCTTTACAACGTGAACGCCAAGACTGGCAGGCCTACCTACTGGATTTGCATGAAGAGGGCCCATCCACCACCATCGACAGCAGGGACCGGGCGGATACTCCGCAAAGCCGACCTTGGTTGAAGCATGACTGGTTGGAACGGTCTGAATCCAATGACCAACACCGAACCCCGGGTCGGACGGGACGAGGTGACCGGGACTGCCGAGGTGATACAAGGGGTCAAAACCAGTCTCAGGGTTATATGAGGCATGACCGGGACAGTCAAGGTGATACAAGGGGCCATAACCAGTCTCAGGGTGATATGAGGCATGACCGGGACGGTCGAGGTGATACAAGGGGTCAAAACCAGTCTCAGGGTTATATGAGGCATGACCGAGACGGTAAAGGTGATACAAGGGGCCATAACCAGTCTTAGGGTTATATGAGGCAGGACCGGGACGGTCAAGGGGATACAAGGGGCCTTAACCAGTCTCAAGGTTATATGAGGCATGACCGGGACGGTCAAGGGGATACAAGGGGTCGAAACTAGTCTCAGGGTTATATGAGGCAGCCCGACTACGTCAGTCATGGGAAATCAGAAGGAGGGAGACCACATTTTTCAACCGGGCGGCATTCAAGGGAGATGGCTCAGACCCCGAATTTGGGGGGTAGGCGAGGAAATACGGAGATGGAACCCGGACGAGGAGATCAACAGATGGTTCCTTACGTACCCGTTGCCGACCCGATCATGGAGAAAATATCCGAGCTGAAAAAAAGGTTGGCCATGGCAGAAGCAAGGCCAACCCACGAGCCCGATCTGGAGACCTCGAGGCCCATGCCCCTGGACCCAAAATCCCCTTTTTCTGCGGCTATTGATCGGGAGAAGGCCGATCCGAAGAAAAAACTACCACCCCTAGAAATGTATGACGGCTCGGGTGACCCATATGACCACACTAGCTCATACGAGAGGGTAATGAGATACTACAATCACTCCGAAGCCGGGATGTGTCAGATCTTTGTGACAACGCTGAAGAAGGGGGCCAAATAGTGGATGATGTCGTTGCCCGCCAACTGTATCAACTCTTGGGCCGAGTTGACTGTCAGATTCCATGAACGGTTCGGAAGCAATAAGAGGAGGGGGAAAGTAACAGCCTCTTTGATGCAGGTCAAGCAGAAGCCCGGCGAATCGTTAAGTCAGTATGTACAAAGGTTCCGAGACGCTGTGGGAACCATTACAGACCTGAACATAATACAGGCACTGGGGTTCTTCACCACGGGGATGGATGTCACTCGGAACAGAAAGATGATGAAAGACGTGATGTTCAACCCTCCGAAAGACCTGCTGGACGCGTATGACCGAGCCGAGAAGTTCATAGCAGTCGAGGAGGCCATGGATAGTTTGGTTCCAAAGAGTAAGAACACAGAGGCTAAGCCATACGGAGGAAATAAGAGCGGGGATAACCGGCCGACTGTTTTCGACAGGGTGGGAGCCAGAGGGGGACAACCGAACGTAAGTAAGCCTCACTATCCGCCTCGGACAGAGAACAGATCATACACGCCTCTCAGCGCCGATCGGGTGAAAATTCTGGAAACCCTACGTAATGAGACCAAGTCTGGGTCTGGACCCTCAAGGGGTAGGCTGGACAAGGCAGGTCCTTATTGTCAGTATCACCGGTGGGCAGGGCATACCACCGAGGCATGTTCCGGATTGATGGACATGATAGAGGCCAAAGTCCAGAAAGGGGAGTTGGCACAATTCGTAGTTGGTAGGGAAGCGAGGACTGAAGATCTTGATCCGGCAACGGAAAAAAGAGCAGAGCAGGCGGATCACCCAAGAAGACTTGTAGATGTCATAATTGGAGGGTCGGTACTCTCTCAAGTTTGGAAACAGTGACGCTCGGCCTCGGGATCAGTCGCGACAGTGACAGACCACCCTCCCAGGGTAGATCGGCCTTTCCCCGGGACCGTGATATCATTTTCAGAGGAGGACTATCCAGTCGAAGCCGTTGAGCCCCACGAGGGGGCTTTGGTTATCACTGCTCAAGTTGGCCCTGTAGACATGAAGAGGATAATGATAAACAACGGGTTGGCGGTAGATATATTGTATAGCCACGCTTATCAGAGAATGGATATTCAGGGCGTGAGATTAGAGGTCGGGATGGAGTCCCCCCTGTATGGATTCGGGAATTAGGCAGTGCCTGTGGTCGGGACATTGGACCTTCCCATGGTCTTCGGCACAGCCCCCAGGCAAGTCACTGTACGGGTAAAGTTCTTCGTCGTCCAGGTCGATTCAATGCAATCCTAGGGCGGACTACTTTATCAGCCCTGAACGCTGTCACCTCAATCCCACACTTCAAAATCAAGTTCCCTACCTCGGAAGGTGTAGGCGAGGTAAAGGGGGACATCGACATTGCCCGAAGATGCTACCGACATGCCGTGACCTCTTCGGCCGTCGAGGTTCGCAAACAAAAGCACACTATGACTGTTGACATGGAGCCCTACGCGGAAGGGGACACCGAGCCCTTAGCGTCCCCGGCCGAAGACACCGAAGAGATTGAGTTGATACCCGGAGACATGTCAAAAACAATGAGAATAGGTGCTGAGTTGCCCGATGCTGTTAAGAACGAGCTGGTTAGACTTCTACGGGATTACGCCGATATCTTCGCTTGGACTCCTCGGGATATGGCAGGGATTGTCGAGGACCTGGCTGTGCATAGACTGGCTGTGGATCAGAGTAAAAAGCCAGTACGACAGAAGCGAAGGGTATTTACGCCAGAACGCCAGAAAATTATTGATGAGGAACTCGGTAAATTGATGGAGGCCGGGGTTATCGAAGAAATTGACTATCCTGAATGGCTCGCCAATGTGGTTTTGGTCAGAAAACAGAATGGGAAGTGGAGAATCTGCATCGATTACACAGATCTGAATAGGGCCTGCCCGAAAGACTTTTATCCACTGCCCCAGATCGATCAGCTCATTGATTCCACCTCGGGAAATTCTGTCCTAAGTTTTCTTGATGCCTTCTCCGGTTATCACCAAATTCTCATGGCAAAGGAAGACATTTCGAAGACAGCCTTCATAACCCATCAGGCCATTTATGCGTACAAAAGGATGACATTTGGACTGATAAATGCAGGGGCCACGTACCAACGGATGACGAACACTGTCTTCCGAAAACAGATCGACAGGAACATGGAAGTATATGTAGACGACATGATTGTCAAAAGCCCTCGAACACAAGACCATCTTCGCGATCTAGAAGAGTGTTTTGAAACGGTCCGACAGCACAACATACGCCTCAACCCCACTAAGTGCACCTTCGGTCTCGGCTCGGGTAAATTCTTGGGTTACTTGGTAAGTAAGAGGGGGATTGAAGCCAACCCCGAGAAGATCAAAGCGATATTGGACATACGGTCACCACAGAGTTTTAAAGATGTACAAAGGCTTGCTGGCCGTATTGCAGCCTTGAGAAGGTTCATGTCGAAGTCGGCAGAGAAGTGCTTGCCTTTCTTCGATACTTTAAAAGGGCCAAAGAACGATAAGACTTTCCAATGGACGTCAGAGTGTGAGGATGCTTTCCAAAGGATAAAGAAGTATCTGATGACGGCCCCATTGCTATAAAGGCCGGTCTCACGTGAACCTTTGTACGTGTACCTCTCGGTGGGTCCTTTTGCGGTCGGCGCAGTATTAATAAGGGAGGAAAATGGTATTCAACGTCCAGTTTATTATGTCAGCCATGTGCTACGTGGCACCGAGACCAGATATCCGAATTTGGAAAAGTGTGCATACGCGTTGTTGGTGGCCAGTAGGAAACTCCGGCATTATTTTCAAGGTCGGCTCATCATAATTTACACGACTCAACCTCTAAAGAAAGTGTTAGGCAAACCCGACACTTCAGGGAGAATGATGGTGTAGACACCCAAATTTTGCACTTCTCTACTAACCCTGGCAGGAGGGCAAAGTCGTCACTTGGCTCGACATGCGAAAAGGAAGGTGGACCCCAACACGAAGCCACCCCAAAGACTTACGGTCAAAGCCACCACAACGAACAACGAGCATCAGGTTACTTGAGGCAAGGCAAACAGTTGATCCAGAAGAACCTGATTTGATCACAAAAGACGACTAATGGCCACTACGCTTACGATGTTCGGGGGTCTCAATTTGCTAATTGTGCTTGGAAGCCAAGCACAATTAGCAAATTCTATATCAAGTCGCAGCCCTCCGAACTAGCCTCCCAGAATCATATGGCACGTTTCCCAGGAAAAAAATGAAAGACTGACATCAGACGCGGAAATCGAGGAAGCACCGAAGCTGGCCGCAGCTGCACCTGCGGCTGGCCGCAGCTGCACCTGCGGCTGGCCGCAGCTGCACCTGCGGCCAAGATCTGAAGTTCTAAATCGCCACTTCCAGTTCATTTCTTCAGCAGACGCGGACGAAAAAGAAAAAGGGAGAGAGAAAGGCGATGGGAGAGAGAAAAAAGAGAGAAAAAGAGAGAAAAAAAAGTGAGATTTCTTCCTTTTTTGTACAATCTTTGTGTCCTATTTTGATTTCCAAGTGTTAAAGCGTCTATTTCATCGTTTGGAATGTGAAAAAATCCGAGTTTCATAGCGTCGTTTGTGTTTTATATAGCAAATCTTGTAGATCTAGTTTTATTTCGTTCTTATTGTGTTTGTTGGGTGGATCTACTGTAGATCCGAATATTTGGCGTATTGTGATATTAAATATTTTGATTTTATTTATTTTAAAGTTAGATCCAATGTAGTCAATCTACATTGTAGATCTGTGGATTAGGGACGGTTAGGGAGGATTTATTGCGGATGGAATCTCCTCCTAACCTCCCGATGATATCCTTTTAGTTTATTTCATAGTTTTTACGTATGTAGCGATCGTGATGCGCCTTTATGTAAATATGTAAATTTTTGGGCCTTAAAACGACATCGAGTCGAAAATCGGGTTTAAGGCCTCATGATAATGAAATGACCGATTGTGGGCGTTTGGGGTTATTTGGATGGCTCACATGCCCATGAATAACTCAAACGCCTTTTTAATGCTTGGTTTTTTCTTTTGACGCGAGGAAATGATTTTGGAATGAAATGATAAAGATTTTCATAAAATCAATCAAAGTAGGATATTAGATCACTCGTAGGCTAAAAATAAAATCGAAACTATCGGATGAGCTCCATTCCTATTTGACGAAGGATTCGAAAACCTTGTTTTATAAATGTCATCATTAAAGATTTTGTTATCAAAACGAAAGCTAAAAATGAACTTTTCAAAACGAATCGAATCCTTCGTGCATAGGGTCAACGAGATTTCTGAAGTATTTTCGAAAATAAAGCATTCCACCGATTTTCATAGGCACACACGCATATTCTCTCACACACACGCGCGCACAAGCACATATTTAGGATTTAAAGGAAGGGAAAGCATTAAGATTATGGTAACCGTGTTTTCACGGAAGTCGGGGGGTGCCTAACACCTTCCCCTCTCTTAAGCAAGCCCCCGAACTCTATGGATCTCGGTTTACGGACCAATTAACTCGGAGTCACATATGAGCCACTACGATTACGAAAACAAAATTCGGATGAGTTCGTACATCCATTTCAAATATACCAACTGGCGACTCTGGTCAATTGGCTCATAAAAAATCGATCTTTCAAAACCCCGTCGACCCTAAGCCGACCCTTTTCAAAAAGCACATCTTAATCTAAAGGCTAAAATCGGAAAGGGGCAATTATAAAAAACGAAACGACTTTTTCGGCATCGACAGATGGCATGGGCCGTAGAACTGAGTCAGTATAACCTGGAGTATCGCCCTCGTACGGCTATTAAGGGCCAGGCTCTAGCAGACTTCATTACCGAGTGTACTTTTCCTGAGGAAGAAGCCGTTAAACCGTTGGAGGTCGCTGTTACGACAAGTGGGTAGCCGACCCGTAGTTTTTCATGGACAATGTACGTCGACAGATCAGCTAATGCAGAGGCCAGCGGGGCGGGAGTCATCTTAACTAGTTCGAAGGGATTCAGGGTACAGCAGGCCATACGTTTTAGATTCAGGGCAACTAATAATGAAGCCGAGTATGAAGCACTGCTGGCAGGTCTACGGTTAGCCAAAAGTTTGGAGGTCCGACACATGATAATCTTCAGCGATTCGCAGCTCGTCGTTAAACAGATCCAGGGCGAATATGAAGCCCGAGGGGCGAGGATGACCAAGTACTTGGCCGAGACTAAAGGGTTCTTGGATAGGTTCGAGTCCTACTCTGTCAACGGTATTGAAAGGGAGGGGAATTCTGCTGTCGATGCTTTGTCGAGGCTGGCTTCTACACAGGTTGAAGATTTCGGGGGGTCGGTATACTTGGAAGTCCTGACAGAACCGAGCATCAGCAGAAGAGAGCTTTTATGCATTGAAAGGTCAAACTGTTTGGTAACGCCCTACATTGAGTACTTAGCCGACGGGAAGCTCCCAACCGATAAGGTTATGGCGAAGAAGATCAAGTACCGTAGTCCTTATTTTTGTCTGATCGACGGTGATTTATACAAGAGGTCGTACTCATCTCCGTTGTTGAAGTGTCTGGTCCCATCCGAGGCGTCTTATGCACTGAAGGATGTCCATGAGGGAGTCTACGGAGATCACATGGGGGCTAAGTCATTGGCATACAAATTGATCCGTCAAGGATACTACTGGCTGACTATGTTCCAGGAGGCCAAGGGGTACGTACAGAAGTGTCTGAAGTGCCAAATAAACAGTTCAATCCCGCGTCAGCCTCCCGAGGAATTATCGTCCGTACTGTCTCCCATCCCGTTTGCAATCTGGGGGGAGGACTTGCTGGGGCCGATGCCAAAAGCTAAAGGACAACTGCAATACGTGATAGTAGCCATCGACTACATGACTAAATGGGTCGAGGCTAAACCTCTTCGCCACATCACCGAGCAGGACTGTGTGAAGTTCATAAAGGAATCTGTGGTATTCCGGTACGACATCCCTCGGGTACTCGTTTCGGACAATGGTACATAATTCGTTTGGAAAAAGTTTGAAGAATTCTTGTCCGAATTGGGAATTCAACATCGAAAAACCTCAGTGGCCCACCCCCAATCCAACGGCCAGGTTGAGGTTACCAACCGAACGCTGCTCAATGGAGTTAAAAAGAGGTTGGACGACGCCAAGGGAAGGTGGCTCGAGGAACTGTAGAGTGTTTTATGGGCCTACAGGACCACCCCTCGAACGACTACGGGAGAGTCGCCGTTCAGGCTGGCATACGGAACAGACGCATTGATTCCGATGGAGATCGGATCCCCCTCGTTCAGGGTGTCCAAGTTCAACGAGTTGTATAATGAGGAAGGTCTCCGACTGAATCTCGATTTAGTAGGAGAAGCCCGAGATGAGGCCATACCGAGGTTAGCAATGTACCAATAGAGGACGGCCAAGCATTACAACAAGAGGGTCCGGGTCCGAAGGTTTGAGGTGGGAGACCTAGTACTCAGAGAGGCCGAGGCCTCGACCCCACAGAATACGGGAAAGTTGATGCCTAATTGGGAAGACCCCTACTTAATCATTGAAGTTGTCAAAGAAGGGACCTATCGGCTTAGAGACATGGAAGGAACCAAGCTAAAGAACACTTGGCATGCTGGCCGATTGAAGAAGTACTATCAGTAGTTCGGCAACTGTATAAAAACCACTCTTTTGAAACAATGTACTTGGATCTCGGAGATGTAGAAACATGTAATTTATTTGCTGGTTAATTTTATCGGTTGCACGTTGAGAAGTGAAGACATGTATTTTGTTAGTTTAACAAGTAAAGATATGAGAATGCTATCTCCATTTCATTAATATGACTTAATTGAAATTACACAAGGAATATCACCTATGAATACTATACAAAAGTTATTTACAGGTCACGGTTGGGAAGGGGGGTCGACCGGGTCGTCATCTTCCAGCCAGAGAAGGTCCTCATCCGAGAAGCCCACCACCTTGGGGTCAACACCCGCTGCCTGGACCTCTAGCAAAGCAGCTCGGTAGCCCTTGCCGAACTCCATGGCAATCTCCTCCGTTAGTTCCGTAGAGGCCCTGTACTCGGCAATGATTTGTTTCTGAGTTGTGGCAAATCCTTTCGTGCCTTCTTTCAGGTCACGACATGCCTCCTTAAGAGTAAGGGCATACTTCTGGAGCTCGGCATGTTCGGCAATACCTTTCCGATTAACCTCCTTGAGCTGAACGTGTTGGTTGTTTAATTTCTCGAGTTGCTCAAGGAGTTGGTCGTTCCGAAGAGCTAGGCGAGAGACCTTCGAGCGATGTTGCTCTTCTACCGAGGTCTGGACGACCTGATCCGAACAAATTGTCGTTTCCAGGGTCTCTATCTGGCGCTGGGCCTCCAGAATTTGCTGGCGAAGGCCCTCATTCTGCTTAGGGAGCTCGGCATATTACAAGAGCTGTTAGCGAAGGTCCCCATTCTCCTCTACCAGTCGTCGATTCGTTTGTGAGAGACCCTCATTCTCCGAACGCAACCTCTTTATCTCCAACCCCTGCTCATGACTTATCCGAGCAACTTCCCGGTGCTTCTGGGCTACCTCACTGACCTGCTCGCCAAGGTTAGCTATTTCTCGCTTGGCCCTCGAATACTTAGCCTCCAGCTCGTGGGCCCTCTTGAATGAGCTCGGGTCCGAACCCTTTCGAACAAGGAGCCTGCTGAACAGAGCTAGAAACTGCACGAAAAACAAGGACATCTGTTACTTACTGATAGGGGAAATGGTCAGAGATGGATGAAATTGAGAATCCTTACCCGACCCTGCTCAACCATGGAACCAAGTAGCAAGTCCTGCGAGGAGAGTTTGTCAAGCCGTGCGTCATCTTGAGGAAAGTTGAAAACCTCGAAATACTGCATGGGAAGCTCGGCATCACCCCCGGCCGGGAAAAAGGTCACTTCGGGAAATAGTCATCCGAGTTCCCCGGAGGAGAAAGGGCTATCCCTTGAGCAAGAGGGCCGGGGGTCGGCTGATGAATGCACCTCGGGCGGAGGTTCCGAGCCAGTGGTGACGACCGTTGGTGCTTGGATGGGAGGAGTCGGCTGAGGATCTGTCGTTTCCTGAAGCTTCCCCTCGGCTTGTGTCGACAAGGAGGCCTCGGGGATGATCTTCGTCGGCTCGGGCTGTGAGGCCGCAGTCGCAAGTTGCCTAGCAGTTGAATTTAAGGGCTGTGTCGGGGCAGGGATCGGGGGGACCGGACCCGGAGATGTTCCTCCAACTCCTACGAGCTTCCGTCGCGTCCGCATCGAAATGCTCAGCTTGTCGGCTTCATTCAACTCGGAAACATCTTTCTTGGGAGGGGAGGCTCCCGGGGGCGGGGACGACTGCCGTTCCCCAGATGATCCCAATGCAGGCCCAGAAGGTTTCTCCCCCTGTTGGGTCCGGGCAACCAAGGTAGATTGCGAGGGTTTTCTGGCGTTCTTCTTTTTGCGAACGACCTTCGAGGAAGGTTCAGATACCCGAGCCGAGTGTTCGGGAGCGGCCTTGGGTTGCTCGGTTTGGAACCCCGAAAAAGATTGAAGCAGTTGAACCGAGATGGGGGGTTCGGTGTTACGGCAAGGTGGCACCTCCACGTTGAACTCCTCCACGAACAACGGAGGACTTGAAGGGGCGGGAGCACAGGTCCAGTCCTCTGGTTTGTTCAGCACTACTGGGGGAAAACAAAAAACATCAGAACTGAAAGCCCTAAATTAGAATCTTAAACATGGTAGAATTTTATACCATAACCGGAGACTTCCAACCATGGCGGTATAACCAGTCCTCATCGGCCAGAAGGCTTATATCCCAAGACATCGAAGGTAGCCTTCTGATGAAACTGTGGAACTCCTTTTGGCGCTCAGCGTCCATCCATTCATACCCCATGTTAAGCTTTTAGGGCTCATTCCAACTTTGCAACTGATCCACCTCGGTACTGTAGATGTAAAACCACTTTGAGTGCCATCCTTTGTTGGTAGTGGGGGGTTGCGCTATGCTTCGGCGACCCGATATATTGCTCAAATACCGAAACCCAGGGGTCTCGTCCTTATTCAAAGTAAACATGGAAAAGAAGAAGTCGGTAGAAGGTTCGACGCCGACCTCCTTACAAAAGGCGATGAAACAGACAAGGTGGATGTAAGAATTGGGGAGAAGCTGAGACAGTGCAATTCCGGTGAGGGTAAAGAAGGAGATGATGAAGTCGTGGAAGGGAAATCGAAGCCCATACCGAAGAGCTTGAACATGGACGGCAGTATACTTCGCCCCTACCCGGTGGTACATCCTATTGCCATCCCCCGGAGCTCTGAGCTCATACTGCAACGAAATCCGAAACTCGCCCCGGATGGCCTCTAGGTCTGTCTCCCCGATGGTGGATCCGATGTTGGCGTGTTTGAAGGCCTTCTCGGAGCTATATCTGGCTCGGATGGACTCTTCCTCTTTCTCGGCCTCAGTAAGGACGGGAGATATCGGATCCTCAGTGATGAGACTGGTGACAGGACTGCTGAAAAGGGGGTGGGGAATCAGGTTTCTGGGCCGTGCTTGTGGAAGCCATGAGGTTGGTCGACGGGGACAGGGGGGTAGTTGGCCGGGGACTCTCGGAGCAGAAGGGTTATTTTGGAACAGACTGACCGGGATAACGAGGAGCGAGGCTGTGACTGGGTAACGTTTCTTTTATCAGGAATGGTAAGCGGCGCGAGAAGCGGAGAGGCCTACATTTAAGGGAAAGTGGTGATGGGGGCGACTGACATGGAGGCATGCAACAATTTGACTTTGGAGAAACCTTCGTCTGGCGAAACGTCTACCGCCAAGTGGCAAGGGGACTCTCCTATTTTTGAATTACAAAAATAAAAGGGTGGGGGGTAATGTTAAGATGAGATTTATTGGGCCAGGTCTTTCTCATTCTGGGCTCCGGGTCATTTCTTGTAAGGATTGAGCCGATCAGCTTTTACACATGAACTGGCAGGCCTGGCTCATGCAGGTTCCTTCCTTCTCGCCTTACCCCATTGGACCGCGGGAATTAAGTAGATAATGACATCACTTTTGCGAGGGAACGATGGGACATCTAGCCATGCAGGGATGAATATATTCGGACAACCTCCGAATTATTCAGGGAGGTTTTTTGTGTTTTTTGGGAGCATTTTTTGTAAGACACACTGATTTTCTAAAAGGTTCTTGGATAACACCCGTGGTTTTCCCCGTTTTGGGTTTCCACGTAAATCTTTGTGTCATTGTTGTTTGTGTTCAAATACCCTTTATTCTAGCATGATCCAGGCACTCCATTGATAACGCATTTTGTTTTGGGGTCTTATTGATAAAACGGGCGAAACAAGGTTAGGCGTTAACAATCATGTATTCATGTCAAAACATAAAATAGAACACCAACTCGATCCCATAATCAATAATTCTTAGATGGTTCTAACTCGTCAACGAGATTTAGTCCTACTTGAGAATCAAATCCCCTTTGTTGTTCTACATAAATTGTTCAAAATAGTTGAACAAAATTCAACCTTGCCATTCTCACTCAACATGTATGTCTTGCTATTCTTTTGTTCTGCTTTGAATTTGAGTGATAAAGCTGTCAAGAACATATCCAACTCTCTTAATGGGAAGCACAAGCCTTTACTGGATAAGTTGCACCATGTTTACAAGCCCGCCATTTATCCAAAGGGAAACCCAAAAGGCTCAGAACTTGCATGGGAATTCATAAGATGTGCAACACAACTCTTTAAGTCTGGAGTCCAATTTCAAATTGGAGATAAGGGCAGCAGTTTAACGGACATAACTTTCATCGACGGAGTTATGACAATTCCTCCCTAACCCTTGTTCATAGACAAAGCAACTGATTCAATTTTTCGGAACCTCATAGCCTTCGAGCAGTGCAGCTTTGCAAGCACGCATCACATGTCAATATGTCATCATACGTGATACTCATCAGAAGTTTGATCCGTTCCCCAAAAGATGCTCAACTACTTGGGCCAGAGATCTTTGATATAGATGGTGGAGAAGATGTGTCCATTTTCTTGAATAGTCTACGTAAAGAAGTTGTTTTCAGAGACGCTTATTTCGCAGGATTGTGCGAGGAGGTTAACAAATACCAGAGTGAATATGCAACTAATCTCACCTTTTCTCTTCAATTCTCTGTTGAAACAAAACACACACTCAGGGTGATTCATATTCATAATCATAATCATCACTGGTTATCAATTATTTTCTAGCCAATCCATCCTTAGTCGTTCATTGTAATGTCAAACGGTTCAAATTAGAATGAGATGATTACTATCCGCAAAAAGTTCTTGATCGCACGATCTTTTTGCGGATACTTTTTATGTAATTTTTTTTATAAAAGGTAAGAACACTCTTTCTCTCTCCTAAAACAAAATTTTCTCTTTCTTCAACTAATTTGAAAATTCAATATTTTTTTTCGTTATAAATTCAAAATTATCAATCTATATGTTATTGGAAATGTCTCGAAAAGATCTTCAAAATAGGAGGCATTATTGATATATTTTGATGTAGTTAAAATGTCAAAAGTTACAACCAAAACTTATAATAGTGTATTTAAAATACAAAATTTTAATTTCAATTTTGGTCATTTTAACTAAATAAAAAAATATCAACAATAGATCTTATTTTAAAGATATTAACGAGAGTTTTTTAACGATATATAGATTAACAATTTTGGATTTGTAATTAAAAAAGTTATTGAATTTTAAAATTCAATTTTGGATTTGTAATAAAAAAAGTTATTTAATTTTAAAATTTAATTGAACAAAGAGAAAAAGTTAGGTTAGGAGCAAGAGAGGATGACTGTTCTGACATTTTTAAAAAATTTAACATAAAAAGTATCCATAAAAAGTTTTTGCGGATACTAACAATCCCCTTTTATTCTTGGCTGTCTGTGATTATAATGAGTGACCACATATTATTTGGCTAGAGAATGACCCATAGGTAGCACGTGACAACTCGAATTTTTATGAGACTGGTAAATAGGATCATAAATGATATAAATGTTGGAGAATAAGAAATTTTATACTTTCGAGGAATAAAAGTCTTATAACTAGGAATAAATGCCATAATATAAAGCATTAAATAGTTACGATTATTGTATATATGTTATATTACACCTTTTCACGAATGAATGGAGAAGTAAGGTAATACCTAAGTTAAGACAATTCAATAATATTATTTAAAAAAGATAGATGTGGTAGGGGTTTGGAAGTACACCAAACTTTAACATCACAATTGCAGTGATTTCGATGATGAAATTCTTTTAAGGGTTGAAGATAAAACCTAGTTGGAAGAGGATGAAAGTGTGGAGACGATTAAGCATTTTAACTTGAGCTGTGAGTTAGGGATTAAAATGTGAGTCAAGCGTTATGAGGTTTAACACCTTGAATTGATTTAAGGAATATGCTTGGGATGTATATATAGGTAAGTGTTTATACGACGTATGAATGCGGATAACACTATTCATAAATATGAATATAATACGGAAGAAAGAAATGATCTGATGTTCGGTAAAACTTATAATGTGATCATAAGTGATCAATAAAGATTTATTTCTGTAATCTAATTAATGTGTATAATAAGAATTATTATACGAGTGTAATACGGAGTAGAATACCTAATAAACAAAGTTTTCTAGGTATACTTTAAGGACCTAAAACAATTTGTAAAGAGCGATTGTAGATAATTAGAGGTTAAAGTTATAATCTAAATTAAGTTTTATGTGATTAAGAATATGTGTTAATGCTTAATTTAAGAAAAAGATTTTCTTGGAAAAAAATAACGCGAAAAACACTATTCAAGTAAAAAAACGCTTTTTGTTTTTATGAAATATCACATTGAAGGATAGCGTTTAAATGGAGTATAAGAGCGTATTTACTATTTAAAAATATGAGAATCGAAACTTTCCATAAATGAAAAGTTCCTAAACTTTCCATAAAAGAAAAGTTTCCATAAATGAAAAGTTTAAGAGTTGGTGAGATAAGAAAGTGTAAGGAAGTTTCCTCCTTGTGCACTAGTTACTATGTTGCCCCTAGAGAAATTTGGTAACGAGCTTGATGTCCCAAGTGAATTTCTAGGAAACTTCCTACTTTGTAATAAAGACAAGTTTACCCTTGGTTGGTGAGATTTAATGACCAAAGCTACCCTTAGTGGAAATTTCATTTTGGAAGCTTGTGGACCATTTTGCCCTTAATGAAATAATTAAAAGACCTTAATGTCCTAGAGGCAATTTCTACGAAATTTCCTAATGGCAACCTAACGACCTTCTTACCGTTGGTTGGAGAGAATTAAAGACCTTTGGTACCCTTGGTCTTGCAAATTGAATTAAAGAGAGAGCTTAGGGTTTATTTGCAAGGGTTCTCATTTTCATGTTTGAGAACAAGAACAATGGAGGTAGAGAGAGGTAGAGATATTTTCGTGGGAGCCATTAGAGAGAGAAGAAAGATGAGAGCTTGAAACAAAAGTTCTTAATTTCTTCTAAGTAAGAAAGTTTGAGAGAAAACCTAGTGAAGATAACCCATTTTCGAGTGGAGAAAAAATAAAGACGGAGGAGTCTAGAAAAGATCTAGCATCATCCTTAACCTAGTATGAGCAAGCTACCTCTTTTAAAGGTTTAAAAATGTTTATAGCCTTACAAATTTGTAGTTTAACGTATATTATAGTTATATCTAAATTTGTTGTGAAAGTATGAAGTCTTGTTGGTGGAACATAGTGGTTTCGATGATATAAGGAGTTATGGATGGTGGAAAATGTGATTAAATAATATTTTTGTGCATATATAGTTATGAGACCAAAAGATGGTACATAAACTTCCAAAACCTTAGTTTTGGATGTGTATTTTCAAGTAAACAAACTTACTTTAGATGGTACTTCAAAACTCTATAATGAGTATGAATAACATGAAAAGCTTTTAAATACATGCCTTGAAAATGCTTGATAAAAGTCCTAAATGGATTGGTTTCTAAACTTTAAGATTTCCAAGTAGTTGTTTCTAATAGAAGATCGACAAGTAGTGTATGTTTTGAAGTAAAAATCATGTTGGTTATGAATGTAATAATCACGAATTCTAAGTTTATTGTAATGATGATTATTAAATAATTATCAATGAATTAAATTTTTTGTGCGAATTAATTGTGCGCGCAATTGCATAATTGAATGAATATACATATGTATGTGTATATTTATAAATCTAATAATGTAGCAAGATAGTAGAATTAATTAAAACAAGTCTAATTGAATTATATAAACTAGGTTCAATAAAATAAACCTAGTAGTCCATGAACACAGTTAATTTATTAGTCCATGTTATAATTAAACTAACCCAATGCTTATTTTAATTGAATGTAGCATGTGTTAGCTAGTTAATAAGAGTCAAATGGAATGAATTAATTGAGCTCAAATAAATTAAATGAATGAGCCCAATATAATTAATTACTAAGTTCAAAGTGGAGCCCAAACTAGGTCAATGTATATATATATATATATATATATATATATATATATATATGAGTGTATATATATGTAGATGTATATATGTATATAATTGCAATAAAAATTAAACCAAAAGTGGCTAAAAAAGGGCCATTTGGCCGGTCACCATGGGGACCCACATGGGGGTGGATTTCAAACTTCATGTGTTGTGATTTTGAGTTCTAAGGGTATAAGAGTGGTTGAGCAAATCTACAAACCTTACCAACTCTTGTCCTTTTATATAAGGAAATTCCTAAATTCTAGCTAGTTTGAATTATGAAGATAAGATGAGATTGGTGATTTTGTATAGATATATATAGTATATGTATATATTTTGGATGATAAGATTTGGCTATAAATAAGAGCATTTAGTAAGTGAGAGAGAGTTTGCTTCATTTTGTTAGATTTCCTAGAGAAAAAATAGAGAGAAACTCTAGAGCTTTAAAAGAAAGCTAGAGAGTCTTGTGAGTTTGTGAGCTAGATCAATAAGAAAGTTGCTAGAGAGGTTCAAAGTGGAGTCATCAAGCTTCATTTCTTACTTTTGGAAGAAGGAGAAGAAGAGTATCCAAGCTTAAGAGGTTTAAAAGTTTTCTTATCTTTTATCTCTTCATTTCTATGGTTAATATTCATTGTAGAAATGTTTGCCATAGTTGGTTATGGGAGAAATTTGTGTTTAATGGAGCTATGGTGAGCTCGAAGGTACAAAGATGGAGAGTTATTGGGGAATATGTGTATGTCTATGTATGCTTAATGTAGTTTATATGGTCAAAATATATTTTTAACGGTTCAAAACCTATTTTGATGCTCTATAATACTAGAACTATGATATATATGAAGATTCGTGGTTTAATATGTTTAACATGTGTGTTAATATGCTTGGTATGTAAATAAAGGAAAGATAAGTGCATATAAAGCTTTACCGGTATAAACCCTAACTTATTATGTGCTATATATTATTATAGTTTGAAATATAAAAGTTAGTGATTTAATTTTTATGACTAGAAAATTATATTTATGAGTTATAAAGATAACCCAACTTGAATCACTAAAAAATATGAAAAAATGAGGAAGTTATAAAGTTTATCGCAAAACGTATCATTTTGAAACCCTAGATTGATCGATCTTAAATTGTATGTCAAAACCGTTTTCGAAAATGAGATCGATCCATGAAATATTGAAGAACAATAAGTTAATAAGATAACAAAATTGATTTTGTGTCTTTTGGATGTGTATATTTCATTTTATAAAAGATTAAACCAAAGAAATCAAAGTTGAAAAAATTAGGGTTTAAAAAACAGAACTACCGCCGCAGTGGTAGGTCTCATCACCGCAACGATGGAACACTCTGTGAGTCACCATCGCAACGGTGGTCCTCACCGCCATAACGATGGTCCTCACCATCGCAGTGGTGGTCCAGAATATTTGAAAATTAATTTTTTTAACCGGGTCGGGCTATAAAAAATTGGGTCGGGTCGAATCTTTTGAAAATGAAATAGGTCATAAATGTAATTTTATATAACATTAATATGTGACAAATTTTAAATAATTATAATATTATTAGATGATTAATAATATTAAGAAATTAATAAAATATTATTAAATAATTAATAATATTAGAAAATGAATAAAATATTATTAAATGATTTATAATATTAAGAAATAAATAAAATATTATTAAATGATTAATAATATTATAAAGTTAATAAAATATTATTAAAGAATTAATAATATTATAAGGTTAATAAAATATTATTAAATGGTTAATAATATTAGATAAAAATTTAAACTATATTAAATGATTAATATAGATTTTATGTGATTAAAATATTATTAATTGATGATAATATTTTCAAAGTGTTTTTTCCGATGTTTAGGAACTCAAAAAGTCCAAGATTACCAAGGGTATTGGGGATTGAACCAGTTAATTTGTTATGTGAAATTTCGAGTACAACGAGTTGTGATGCATTTGAGATAAAACGAGGGACAACTCCACTGAGATAATTGAAACCGAGGGCAAGCACTACAAGTTTCAGTAGCACACGGCCTAAATTTAATGGAAGATTTTCGGAAAGGTTATTGGAAAAAAGATCAATACGTTCGAGTGTAGAGATGTTAAAAATCATTGCAGGAATTGGACCACTCAAGTTGTTACCTTTTAAGCCTAGTTCTTGCAAATTGCCAAGGTTACCCATCTCTTGTGGTATCACACCTGCAACAAATTTGTTATATGTGCATACAAATTAGCAAACATCATATAATTATATCAATTTTTAAATTTTAAAACATCTCAAATTGAGTTTTAAAAAGTCGATTGGGAGTATATATTGGCATACATTTTTTCAGGCAGACCAATTAATTACATTGGCAGACAACAAACATTAAAATATGCCAGTGTTTGATGCTAAAGATAGAATAGATCTGAGTATAGTTGTCATAATCTTACGATACGATACGAAAACAATTCGATACGTATCACATGGTGACTCTAAAATGATATAGTATTTTACGATTCAATTACGATTTGATACGATTCTTACAATATGATACAATGCACAATACTTTTTAAAAACAACCAACTTGAATTTTTTTCCCATATAGATTCAAAAAACTAAAAACAAAACTTTTAAACATTTCAATATTTCAATTGAAGAGATTTTCTAGCACAAAGATATATATTTTATTTCGCTTCATGAGCCTTCAATCACTTTTTAGAGTATTATATCTAATTGAAAGGTTACTTTATTTTCTTCATGTCACTTTTTATAAGTAGATATATAAATCTCCACTTGTTAATGTGAATTATTTTCTTTTGTTTTATAGATTAGAGGTGAATATGAATTTTTGTTTTATTTTGTTACTCTATAAAAATTACTGAAATAATATCTAATAAATCAATTTAGAGTATTTTGACTACTATTTAATTTTAAAATTTATTTTTAGTCTATAATAATATTTACTTGACTATTTTTATACATAGTCAAGCTTGTGTTTTATATGTTTATATTACTAAATTTTTTATTTTGTTTCTGTATCTTACGATATGATTCACGATATGATACATAAAACACGATATGAGAGTTTTTAATATACGATACGATTCACGATTTGATAACTATGGATCTAGGTAATTACCAGAGAGACCAGCATTTTCCATGGATAATATCTTCAAGCTTGTAAGATTACCCATCTCCTTTTGAATTTCACCTGCCAGGAAATTTACTCACAGTACTTCACTTGTTTGTTTCACATGTGGAAAAAAAACGTTCAACTATTTTTCTATAAATTTTAGCATAAAACATAAAATATTTAAGACCATAGTTGGTCGGCGAATAATGTCTCAAGTGAGTGCCTACATATATGATTTGTAATACAAATGAAAATAACCATTCAAGTTGTTATCACCAATAAATAATCGTTTAATCACGATGAAATTCTTTGTTGGCACATAACCATTGTTGAAATTATTAAATGAAGTCGAGAAAATTTGTAGTTTTGAGCATTCCGATAACGCAATGAATCCGCCATCTAACTCATTGCTTGACAGAAAAAGGCCTCAGAGATTATGAAGACGGCTGCAGATATTCTCTGGAAGACTACCAGATAGAATGTTATTTGTAAAATCAATGATCTCCAGTGCAGAGATGTTTAAGATGAGGGGTGATAAAAAGCCTATAAGCTGGTTATGTCCCATGTTTAACAACTTCAAGCTAGGAAGATTCTCTCCAAATTCTTTCGGAAAACTTCCACTTATAGAGTTGGCACCTAAATCCAAAGTATGCAGCTCAGTCAAGTTGGACAGAGATTCTACAGGGCGAGATCCTGAAAATCTGTTGTTATAAAGAAACAAGGATTGAAGATGAGATAAAGCACCAAACCATGAAGGTATTGGGACACCATCAAAGTTGTTATGATTAAAGTTAATGAATGTTAGACGGCGTAAGTGAGACAGTTCTTTTGGGACATGGCCATGAAAACTGTTGTTGGCTATGTTTAGTTCCACTAGAAAAGAGAGGTTACCAATATGGGGAGGAATAGTGCCTACCAAACCGAGGCCAGATATATCTAAGGCTATGACTCTTTGGTTGCGTTTGCCACATGTGACTCCTATCCAGTTACAAGCAGGGATAACAGTGGACTAGTTGGTTGATAAGGCATGATGAGGGTCGGAAGTTATGTGGGCTTTCAGGGAAAGAAGTGCAGATTCATCGGTGGTTATGTTCATCGCCAAAGAAGAATTAGCAAAAAAAAAAAAAAAAAGAATAAGAAGAAGAAGCTGTAAATTTTCTCCATGGGTACACACTTTCACTAGCTAGAGAACATATTTTGGACAAGTTTCTTTTCTCTTTCTAATCTCCCTTCCCAGCTTATATTGTAGCTTGGTTAAGTTTGAGGCTTATGCATAAAAGGATAAAACAACATGCACTAGAAGAAAAACACATAAAAAGACATCTGAGGTATCGTACATAAATGATTCTTGTCGCTCAGATTTAACTCTTTTTTGTACGAATTGAGAAAAAGTTTTGCATCCTTTCGACCCTTTTTTTCCCAAAATAATCTTCCAGTGCCCTTATCATCATTGTATGTAAATGGGTGAGATGGGGACTATAAGTATTTCAGCTCATTCTTCCAATAAACTTCTAACATTTACCAAGTAATTATCATCGTAAGAATTCAATAAATCTGTTCTTTGTCATCAGCCGCCACTGTACGCCCCACCCCCCCTCCTAGAATATGTCAAAGTAGTCTAAAGACGTACAAAAGCAGATTGAATATATGGAAAATTTTGAAAAGCAAGTAGACTGCTTCAAGAGTATTCCATTTACAATCATTTCACTCTATTGGAATATCTGCTAAGATTGCAATAAAAAAAAAGCACTAATTGCATTAAGCACTAATTGCGCCTACTGCTAAGACTGCTGACCAAACTTGGCTCAAAACTTACTTTGGGGCCTACATTTTTGTTCCAATCTTAGCCCATCTTACACTCTTAAATTAAATTTAGGTGATTTTTTAACGGGCCGAACTAGTTTCACACATGAGCGACCTAATTCCACTTTTGTAACAATAGAAATCAGACTCAAAATCATCAAAACACGGCAAAACTTGAACAGACAACTGTACAAACTATTAGAATGTAAATAGAATATTATGTTAGAATGTAAATAGAATATTGTCAGGATGATTGTAGCTAAATTATAGGGATATTTTCAGGATAATTGTAGCTAAATTAGAGGGACGGATTCTAATAACTTGATTGTAGGGATTGACTTAATTGTGGGGATTGTAATAACTGATTGTACGCATTATTGTAACCTATTAACTAGCACTATAAATACATAAAATTGATGGGAAGAAATTAGCCTCTCATTCACCATTTTTCTATCTCTTTCTTTCCACCCAAATATAGCAGTTTACATGGTATTAGAGCTTGATCTGTTTACTCAAACCTAAGCTTCCTGGTTTCTTAAATTTGTTTAAGACTTGTGATTTCTTTCCGCTATTGGTTATTGAGTTTTTTCCTAACCTTTCTCTAGGTTACTATTGTTGGTTATTTGGTAATCGGGAGTGATTTTGTCAAAGTGCTACAAGCTCTTAATTATCCTAGTTGAGCTTTTCCTTGGATTTTCTTGTTGCACTCATTACTTAATATGGCATAATCTAATACAGTAAATAGTGGTGATACTAATTGTGTTAATAAGGGGCAGTTTGTCCGGAGCCACAATCTAAATTCTGCATTGGTTCTTAGTCCATTCAAATTGGATGGGTACAATTATCTTACTTGGTCTCAAGCCTGTCGTATGTCAATTGAGGCTAACCAAATGCAACATTTTATTAATGGGATGACAACAATGGCTGCTCAGGTTGATATGGCCCATGAAAAATGGAAGTCAGATAATTCCATGGTGAAAACTTGGTTTTTTAATTCTATGAAACCTAGCATGAGTAGCAGTTACATGTTTTTTGGAGTCAGCTTATAAGCTTTTTGAAGCTATTGCTCAAACATTATATATTTTTGGAGATATGTCTAGGGTTTATGAAATTTGAAAAAAATAATAATTAGAAGACCGTTCAAGGGGGATTTTTAAGTTTGTCCCAATACTATGTTGATATATATCACTGCTCTTTGATAGGAACATGATCATTATAAGGGTTTTTCAACCAAGTGCACTGAGAATGCAACTGTGTCTCAAAAGTTTTTGGAGAGGATCGAGTTGTTGATTTTTTGGCTGGTCTCAATTATGAGTATGATTAGGTTCGAGCATGATTGATTAGCTAGATTTTATTTCCTTCAATACGAGAGGCTCATGCTTAGATACAACAAGAGGAGAATAGGCATCGTGTTATGTATCAGAGTAATTTTAACCACTCAACGTTAGTTGTTTCTCATCCTTCTCGGCCTGGTCAAGCTCAATTATATCAACCACTCCTTTTCCATCTCTGACACTACTGTTTGTCGAGCATGATTCCCTTTGTTGTGATTACTGTGGGAAGCCTAACCATACCCAAAACACCTGTTATAAACTTCATGGGCATCCAATTAAGAGAGGTGGCCATAATAGTGTCGAAGGTGGCCATAATAGTGTCAGAGGTGGCCATAATAGTGCCAGAAGTGGTCATGGTTGAGGAACATAGGCTCATTTGTCTACTCAAACACAAGTCTAAGTTTCACCTGTTCCTAGTTTTACACACCTACTACCTCGGGTGCTCTATGTGCTCCTATTGCTTTTACTCTTAAGGTAATCTTGGCTTTTTGGACACTCATGTCCAACTCTGCTTCCTCTCACTATGCTCAATCAAGTATAACTCCTCATACTTTTAGTGTTTCATCTTTATGTTCTACTTGGATTATTGATTTGGGTGTTTCAGAATATATGATTGAAAATTTGACACTATTTACCTCCTATACACGTTGATCAGGCAAAGATAAAGTTTTAACAGCTAATGGATCTTTCTCACCTATCTTAGGGAGTTAGTGTATTTCGACTAAATCTTTATCATCTGCTTTTTGTGTTCCTTCTTTTATTGTCAATTTATTATTTGTTTAACGTCTCACCACATCTATAAATTGTTCAGTCACTTTTTCCCTTCTCATTGTGTTTTTCAGGACTTGGTGATAGGGTAGAAAATTAGTTGTGGTAGCATGGTAAGTAGTTTATATTATCTTGATGTTCCTCATACCAGTGTCTCTATGGTTGAGAATGGGATTTCTCTTCAAGCTCTTCAAATTATCTTTGACTATTCATTAGTGGCATTGCCGTTTGGGGCATCCTTTGGTGTTATGGAGTCTTTGTTTTCGCATTTTACTAAGCACTGTAATAAAAACTAGTTTCTTTGTGATCCTTGTGAATTGGCCAAGCACAAAGATTTACTTATTCTTCTATTAATGAACGTAATTCTGAGTTTTTTTTATTGTTATTAATACTGATGTTTGGAGTCCCTCTCAGGTAATTTCTCGTATTGTTCATCGTTAGTTTATTACTTTCATTGATTGTTATTCTCGTACTACTTGGATATATCTTCTTCATTAAAAAAATGATGTTTTTTTTCTTACTTTTAAGAGTTTAATAAAATGATACTAACCCAATTTGATGCCAAAATCAAAATTTTGCATAGTGACAATGGTCAGGAATATGTTAATGGTGCTTTTACGTTATATCTCCATAATCATGCCATTTTCCTTCACATCTCATGTGTCAAAACTCCTAAACAAAATGGGGGTCCTTAAAAGAAAAAATTGCCTTCTCCTCGAGATTGATCACATTCTTATGTTCATTATGCATACTCATAAAAATCTCTGAGGTGATGTTATTCTCATTACAACTTTTCTCATTAATTGGCTGCCTTCTTGGATTATGTGTAATTGCAATCCAATTTCTCCTTAGAAACACTTTATAAGCCCCTCTCTTTCTCCACGAGTTTTTGGTTATGTACACTATGTTTATGATTAAAAGCCTACTTGTGACAAACTTAATCTCATCCATTTGTTGTGTTTTCATTAGGTAATGTCTTATTCAAAAAGGTTATAAGTGTTATCATCCTTCGTCTAACAAGGTTTATGTTACTCGTGACGTTACTTTTTGGGAATTAGAATCTTTTTATTTTTCTTCTCCATCTACTCCTCAGGGGGAGACTTTTACAAAGGAGGAGTTGATGGAATTTGACCCTAGTTGGGTTATTTTTCCATCTCTTATAGTTTTCATAATCACTAATAACTCTGATAATTCCTCTCTTATAAGCATTAATAATTCTTTACAGGGGAGCCATTAGATAAACAAGAACATTACGTCTATATTGAAGACCTATTCTTATCACAGGGATAAGGACAAAGTCACCATTTTGCCTCCACAATAAATCTACTCTGCTTCAAGTCCTTCGTGCCCTCCTATTGCTTCTGATGGTAATTCCGACTCTATCAGTAATTGTAATATTGATCTCCCTATTACTCTTAGGAAATGTGTTAGGATTTGCACTCAACATCCTATTTCTAACTTTGTGTCTTATGACAATCTATCTACTTCCTTTCGTGTCGTTGTTTCCTTTTTGTCTTCTATAACTGTTCCTCAGGGGTGGAGAGAAGTAATCAAAGATGATAAATGAAAAAAAGCTATGGTAGAAGAAATGAGTGCCTTGAAGAAAAATGATACATGGGAGTTAGTTCCTTTTCCTTACGGGAAAAGCTAGTTAGGTGCAAGTGGGTATATAGAGTGAAACAGAAGTCAGATAGGTTAGTTGAAAGACTTATAGCCAAACTTGTTGCAATTTCACTCAGACTTGTGGGATTGATTACTAGGAAACATTTGCACTTGTAGCAAAGATAAACTCCGTTCTATTATCTCTTGTGCTATAAACTTTGGATGGAATCTTCAGTAATGTAAAGAATGTTTTTATATGTGAAAATCTAAAAAAAGAGGTATACATGGAAGTTCTTCCAAACTTTACTTTATCAAAAACTAAAGGAAAGGTATGCAAGTTACGAAAGACTCTATATGGGTTGAGGTAGTCCCTTAGAGCCTAATTTGAGATATTTTACAAAGCCATGGTGAGGTTTGGGTACAAACAGAGTCGAGCAAATCATATATATTATGTTTGTGAAATGTAGAAATAATAAGATTGCCATTTTTATTATTTATATTGATAATATTATGGGAACTAGGAACGACGAAGAGGAGATACTCAACCTTAAGGACAAATTGACAAGTGAATTTGGGATCAAAGACCTTAGCATTATAAAATACTTTCTTGGTATTGAATTTGCTAGATTTTTCAGTGGCATCTTCGGATCACAATGAAAGTATGTTCTAGATTTTTAACTGAAACATGCATGTTGGGATGAAAACCTACTGATTCTCCTAAAGAGGTTAATCATCATCTAACATGTAGTAAGAGACCTACCGTTGATAAATAGAGATATTTGCGCTTAGTGGGCCGATTGATATATCTTTCCTACATTAGACCTGGCATTTCTTATGATGTGGGTGTAGTTAGTCAATATATGCATGATTCGTAGGTTTGTCATATAGATACTGTCTATAGAATTATGGGATATTTGAAGTCTGCTCCAGGTAAAGGTATATTATTCTTACAATATAGGCACATGAAATTGAAGCCTTCTCAGAAGTAGATTAGGTCGATTCTATACATGATAGGTGATATATTTTTAGATATTACTCTTTTGTCGGTGGCAACCTTGTCACGTGGAGTAGCAAAAAAAATCTGTTATGACTCGATCTAGTGCCGAGACAGAATATCGAGCTACTACATTAAGTGTATGCGAACTAATGTGGCTTCGTATGTTATTAGAGGATTTGGGAATAACAACTAAAGAGGAAATGGGATTATTTTGTGATAATAAGACGGTCATTAGCATTGCAAGTGATCCAGTACAACATGACAAAACGAAACACGTTGAGATTGACAAACATTTTATCAAAGGGAAGTTAACTAATGGTCTCATTTGTATCCCTTTCGTCAAGATGAAACATAAATTGGCTAACATCTTTACCAAAGGATTAAGTGAAAAAATGTTTCATCCGTTATGTGTCAAGTTGGGCATGCGGAATATATATGCACCAACTTAAGGGGGAGTGTTAGAATGTAAATAGAATATTATGTTAGAATGTAAAAAGAATTTTCTTAGAATAATTGTAGCTAAATTATAGGGATACTCTTATAATAATTGAAGCTAAATTAAAAGGATTGATTGTAATAACTTGATTGTAGGAATTGTTGTAACATATTTAGTATCATAAATAGAGAAAACTGATGAAAAAGAATTAACCTCTCATTCACAATTTTTCTGTCTCTTTCTTTTTATCCATATACATCAGTTTACACAAACTAAATTACTAATCTCCAATGTTCAGCATCAATAAGAAAATAAGAATGCACCCAGATCCACAATTCAAACCTACCCAACTCATATACCCACATTCCAAATTCAAAAGAACACCATAGAAATGAAGTAAAATTTGGTTTGCTGTCGTAAGCACCCAAAAATAAAATCTTACTTTAAAAAATATTAATGTAGTAGTGCAAGTAAAAGTCGATCCCCACAGAGAATGATTAATTTAATTTTATGTTTTTGCAAACCAAAATTGGGGGGTTTTTTAATTAAAAAAATAATTTAAATAAAGTTAACTAAAATAAATATTCAAGTAATTTAATGAAATAAATGAGAAGAAAAAACCTTGGTTTAAGTTAACATCCACCATCAAGAATTTATAACTGATCATTGATGCAAGAATAACTCAATTCATATGTTGAACATTCATCCTAGGAATAACTACTCACAGGTGGAATAATTTTCCTCCTCTCTCCTTAATTTTAAATAAGTAGAGCCACTTGGTCTAAATACCCTTACTACTAAACAACCTTCAGCACTTCTTAAAGATATAATTTAATAGTAGCTTTAAAAATTAGAGATATCGTTGAACTAAATAACACAAGCCACTTATTTGCATTTAATTTAGATAAACATTGTTCCTAAGATATAATAATTTTTTGATCTGCAAAATAATTATTAAACTTAGTTGCTTCACAAATAGTAATAGATTAATGTGAATAATAAACTAGTAGGCCTCCTTAGCAATTAAACAAATCAATCATAAAAATTAAGCATAAAAGAATATTCAATACTCACAATATAAATTAAACAATTAAAATAAATTAGATCTCACAGTGTATTAATCTTGATGACTTCAATCACTTAAACCAAGAAAAATAGTTTAGCTACCCATAAC
This sequence comes from Hedera helix, assembly GCA_947179155.2. NCBI lineage: Eukaryota > Viridiplantae > Streptophyta > Magnoliopsida > Apiales > Araliaceae > Hedera > Hedera helix. The sequence goes on from OX359279.1 coordinate 1,126,683, forward strand.
TATAAAAAGCACCAAAGAATAAAAGAGAGAATTTTTCTAACAAAAGATGTGTATTCAAGTGTATCTCAAGCCCCCCTATTGATAGGCTATATAATTTATCCAAACCCTATTAGGAATTAGAATACTAATTAAAATAAATTACAAAATAAAATTCTAATTTTAATTCCTTTTCCAAATTGCTTTTGGACTCTTTAATAAATCCTTTTAATTTATTCTAGCTGGACCTATGCCAAAAAGGAGAAGCAACAAGCTGCCAGCTGCCACACGTTTTTCCTTCTTCACTGGCAATTCCCGCACATGGCGCGTGCTTTGTTTTGTCTGGGCTGCCCCTCGTATTGCGTGTACATTGCCTCTGTTGCTGACTGCGTATGGCGCGGTCCTTCTTTGCCTTGTTCCTCACAAAACAGTGCCGTTCTTTTAAACCCAAGCGCGCATGGCGCCAACTGCTTCGGCTTGCAATATTACGATTCTGCCATCAAGCTTCAATTTTTCTACAAAATAAAAATTAAATAGATAAAAATAATATAAAAACACTAAAAATAATAAAAACTAATAAAAATAATGAAATGAGTAAACATTTTTTTTTTAAGAATTAAATGTGAGAATATTATAAGGATGCATGTGGAGAATTTATTAAGAAAATAAATTCAATTAAGAAGTGAATGTGATTATATTGATACATATATACCTAAAGTGTGCTTTTAGCCAAATAAGAAGTTGAGTAAATTAATACTCAATAAAACTAATAAATTAATTAGTTTAAGTATGGAGTAAGAATGAAAGTCATGTAATATAATTAACTAAGTTAACTATATGAGTCATGAATTAAAGTTAAGATTAGCAAGTATAGAAGTTAAAATATTGCCTAGAATGACAATATTAAGAAGTTAATTAATTAAGTAATTAACTTAATTATTAAATTGTTATATAGAGTCTAATAATGGATTAAAACAAGCCAATATGTTAATTATTTTAAGTCATGTTAGTAATTATAAAGATGTCCAAATAAATTTAAGGATGTAGCCTCATAAAAAGTTCAAGTAATTTAATTACCATTAGTGGACTAACCCAAAAAAGATGATATATGTTAGCCCAATATGAGAATACTTGCATGAAGGTGGGTAATTAAATAATAAGCCCAAATATTATGTTAATTAATAGTCCAAGAGGTAATTAATATAAGTCCAATAAAATAATATTGGCAAGTATTGTTGAGTGCAGAGAATTAACTAATGTAGGGTTAATTGAATAACACTAGTTGGTAGACAAGAGAGAGCATTAACCAAACATTGGTTAATTACTAGGTAAATGAATATGATGATGAGAATTAACTATAGATGAGTTAATTGAGTATCCCTAAGTGGTAAATAAATTAAAGCTTTAACTATGCATGAGTTAGTTGCTAGCAAAATGTGTAGATACTTAATTATATATATACATGATGGATGAGAGTTAATCAAGGTGAGGTTGGTAGTTTCACCTTAAGCTAGTTGTTAGAAGATAATAACCTTATGTGGATTAATTGGTTGAATAATATTATAGATATAATTATGTATGTATATAATTTATCAAGATAAAATTGGTAGGTAACTTTAGGTTGCATGTTTTAGAGGACTAACCATTGTTGGGTTAGTTGTTAACCCTAAGTGGTAATAAAAATAAAACATTAACCAATGCTAGAGTTAAGTGTTAGTAAATATATTGAATATATATATATATATATATATATATATATATATATATATATATATATATATATATATATACTTGAATGTAGAGAGTTAACCACATTATGGTTAATTGTTGGGAGATATATAAATATTTATATATAAATAAAATGAGCTCTAACTAAGGTTGGGTATTTAGTGATTAAGGTTAAGTGTTGGTGTTATGTTACTTATGTTGCACTTCACTATCTATGTGTCAAGTTGATGCGTGACATTTTAATGGTCAAATATGAGAAAAATACAAGTATTGTGCAAGTATAGGTGAATGTATATACATATATTGGTGTATATATATATATATATATATATATATATATAGATGCTTATATAATGATATTGGACATAAAAATAAAGCCAAATTGGAGTAGTAAAATAACAAATCCAGAATTTTGAGGGGGCCCCATATGAAAATGTTGAGTGTGGCTTCCTATTGCTTCATTTTCACTCCAAAGGTTGCTTACAAACAACCTTGATTGAAGTCATTCATTCTTATCATTCATATTATCATTCCTTGCTATAGTAAGCATGATTAAGAGAGTTAAATTAACTAACATTAGATGATTAAGGAATTTAATTGAGCTTACCTAAGTTCTATATATAGAGAAGAGAGAAAGAGCTAGCAAAGGTTAGTTATTTGTCTAGAAATTCTGGAGAGAAAAGAGGGAGCTTCTTTGAGAGAAAAACAAGAAAACTCTTGTGAGATTGAGAATCAACCAAGCAAAAGTGCTAGAAAATAGTCAAGGAGGAGTCCTAAGCCAAGTTCATATCAAGAAGAAGAAGAACATCTATGTATAAGAGGTTCAAAAGTGTTTTAAACCTTCTTTAGTTCATTTTTAGAGTCTATATATGTTTTAAACGGTCAAAATAAATTTTTAACTGATCAAAAGTTATTTTGATGCTCTAGAAGTCTAAAACTATGGTATATAGGTATATTCATGATTTGATATAGTTAATACATATATTTGTATGAGTGGTATGTAAAGAATTAGAAGAAAAGTCCATGTAACGATTTACCGGTAAAACCCTAGACGGTTCGATCTTAAATTTATTGTCAAAACGTTTTCAAAAATATGATTAAATCATAAAATGTTGTAAAACAAGAAGTTAGGAAGACAACAGCACTGAGTTTGTGTCATATGGATGTGTAGATGTTATTTTGTTCAAGTTTGAACCAATAAAATCAATGATTTGTGAAGTTAGATTTTACTTTGTCCTTGTGATTAGTTTTTAGTTTAGTTCCATTTGAAATTTAGATTTGTGATCTAAACAGAGGTTGTAGAGGGGGAGATTATAATAAGAATGTATTCAAGAATTACCTTAAAATATTTAAAAATGAAGAAGTTATGCTATCGGAGAGACTAAGAGTCGTGCAGCCAAAAATTTGATTTTTGGAAAAATTGGCTGAGCGCACCTGCGCTCGTGGTGAGCACAGCTGTGCCTGACTGCACTGCTTAGCAGATTTTAGGCAGTCCGGGTCGGTCCGGATCGGGTCGGGTTTTTTGTGAAGAATTAAGTTAAAATAAGTGTAAAATGAATGTATTTGAATACTAAACCAATATATATGGACTCTATTAATGAATAAATGGTAGCTAAATATTTAAAATAAAGACTAAAGTTAACACAATTAAAAAGTTAACTATTAGTATTGTTTAAAAAATATTAAAATATTATTAAATGGTGAATAATATTAGTATGTGATTAAAAGATTGTTAAAATGATTAATAACATTTGTAAATGATTAAAATATCATTGCATAGTTAACGAGTGATTAATTATTAAATAATTTATAATATTAGTAAAAGATTAAAATATTATTAAATGGTTAATAATATTAATAAAGGATTAAAATATTATTAAAGGATTAATAATATTAGTAAGAGATTAAAATATTATTAAATGGTTAATAATATTAATAAGAGATTAAAATATTATTAAATGGTTAATAATATTAGTAAGAGATTAAAATATTATTAAATGGTTAATAATATTAATAAGGGATTAAAATATTATTAAATAATTAATAATATTAGTAAAAGATTAAAAAATTATTAAATGGTTAATAATATTAATATGTGATTCAAATATTATTAAATGGTTGATAATATTTGAATGTAATTGTATATTATCAAAGGTAGATAATATTTTGATATATTTGGTACATTATTAAATGTCCAAATCATTAAGTTATGTAAAAGAAGAAAGTTTAATTGAATTCATCAATGTAAATAGTCCATCTGTGACTAATTTAGACAACTTATTAAAAGTGGGTAGTACGAAGAACGGATAGTGAAGGCGTAAGTTGGTTAAGCATACCCTACATGTCCGAACTATATTTTGGACTAGGGTTTTTGTCCGAAACTTAAGGGTTCATTTGTCGAACATCTTAAGAGTTAATAATTTAAAGTTAGAGTCTTATATAAAGACTAAGTAATAGTCATTGTAACTAATGATGATGTTAATTTCATTTATAAATTGTAGGTTGAACGAAAGACGCAAAATAAGCGTAAATGGTAGAAGCAAACTAGACAAGTTTTTCAGAACTTGCTCTTATGTGCATTTATATGCAATCATATGTTATTAAATTATTGATATGAGAATATATTGATGATATTTGTGTTATGTGAAATGTATGATGTATGATTATATGCGAAGTATGTATAAAATAAGAAGCATGACTTGATATATGCTAGATGTATATTAGAAGCATAAGAAGTATAGAGCATTCATAAAATGAAAAGCATAAAAAACAGATATACGTTTAAAATGTAGAGTATGTTTAATATGTGAAGCATTCAATGTGTTTTGTGTAGCTGCTAAACTTGCTGAGCCGTCGTGCTCGTTCTTGCTATAAAATCAACACTTTCAGATAAATACGAGTTAGTCGAAGTTTTTGATAAAGATCAAGGAATATGTATGCACATTACTTTCACTGAAGGTCTAAATGACTATTGTAGATATCAGTCCGAATTGGATAAGTAAAATGTTTGTGTAAAGTAAGAATTTGTTGGTATGTAAAATGAGTGTTAAATACTTAAAGTGATTGTAATAGAATATCATATCATGTATGATATTGAGACATACTGGGAATTTGTAAAGATTGCGATTCTAGAATAGAAAGAGATATCATAAAATTGTAAATAAATGATTATATATCAATTTTAATATTGTTATAAGTTATGATTGATGAGAAAAAGGTTGTACTCGTGTTGAACTGGATCCAAGGTTCAAGGGACCTGGTTTCGGGGTCATCACAAGTTAGTATCAGAGCTGATAGGTTAAAAACATTATGTAAGAGTACCTTAGGCTATAACCGTGGTAAAAGATAAGTAAAATGGTAAAAGAATAAATTCAGGTAGAGTTTAAGTAATAAAAAATGAATTTAGAAGATTCATATATTGAGGATTATTCAAAGGTGGATTTGAGGAGATGTAAGTGAAATAAAAAGGGTTATATTGTACCTAATTCAAGAAAATTATAAAAGATATCTTATAATAAGATTTTGAGGAGCAGAAAAAAAATTCTAATAAGGTCATGCAATGATCTAGAGAGATGAACTCTTAATGAGTCAAATGTGCTAAGATATGGATTGAGATAATTTGTATTCAGTTAAGAAAATGTTAGGGTATGTGGGGTTTTTAATTGAGTACTCATAATAGTGGCTGTGTTGTACGATTCCTTGCATGGGCGAGGAATTTGTGCTTGGTTTTAGAACCACTTAGTTTCCTATATTGGGATGCTGTCGCAGGCAACTAAAAATAAAATCTTACTTTGAAAAATATTAATGTAGTAGTGAAAGTATGAGTCGAACCCACAGAGAGTGAATTGTTTTAATAAATCTAATGTTTTCAAAAATATCTAATTAAATGGGAGGGTTTTAACTAATTAAAATTTAAATAAACAAATAAAACTGAATAATAAAAAAAATCAATTAAAACAAACTTCAGTTCCTTAGTTCAGTATCCCCTTCTTTTAATTAACAAATTAATCAAGTTATTATTATCTCTTCCTTTAATTGAAATTAATAATCCTAGATAACCGACAATCGCCAAGCTACCCGAAATCCTCCTTAATTATAAATCTAATGCAGCAATCGCTCACAAAAGACCCTAACTATCATACAACCTAGAACTATCAGTCTAGATTTAATATAACAGTTGCATTAAAAATTAGAGAATTAGATTATTCCAAGTAACAATCTCAACATCGCGGACCATTTAACTTGCCATCTTGATAACCATAATAATATTCAAAAGTTCGACCACAATTAAATATTATTAACTGCTACTTATGATCAGATAAATTATCATTTGCTTAATATCAAATCTTAATCTAGCACATGACAAAAACTTAATTAATTCAACTGGCTAAATCAAATTAATCAAATAAATATCATCTAATCAATTAAAACAGATCATCAAGAATAAATCTCATGCATGAAGGAATAGATTATAAAACTTAATTAAAACATTAATTAAAAATAAGGTTCAACATCCCTTTGGAACTGAAAAAAATAAAATTAACCAAACATAATAAAAATAATACTCACTAGTTGAAGAACTCTCTCCAAGAAATTAGGAGAAATAACTCCTAAAAATTTACTATGAATAATGAAATGTTGGCCCTCTATTTATAGGCCTCTAACTTGTCCAAACCCTAGTAAGATTTACAATTAAAAATAAAAGAAAAAGAAAAATAATTATCATCCTAACCCTAGTTGGAATAAAAATCCAATTTGGAATCAAAACGTAACAAAAATCTAAAATAATCCCGAAAAATCTGATTTCCCAGCAATTCCGTGCAAACCAAACAACCCCTTACGCGCAGCAGTTGACTGGTCAACGCGGTTCCCGCTCCGCTTACGTCACCACCCTCCTCCGCGCATTGCGCGGAGGCTTTTTGCCCATTCGCCAAAACGGCGTCGTTTTTGTGTTGCTGAAACAAATTCAAGCGCGCAATGCGCGGCCTCTACTTTCCGGTATTTACGGTTTTGCCCCTTCGCGTTTCAGCTTATTACAATTTTGCCATTCCACCTTTAATTTTCTACAAAACAAAATATAAACTAATTAAAAATAAATAAAAATAATATAAAAATACTAAAAATCCTAAAAACACATAATAATAAATAAAACACCTAAAATACTAAAAATAAATAAAAACAAATATATAAAAATAAATATAAAAATACTATAAAATTACCTAAATTAACATAAATTAACTAAAATCCTATAAAACCTACTAAAACCAAAATATACTAAATAATTAAACATTTAAGCACACAATAAATATAAAAACTAAGTATTAGGGAATAAAAATACCGTATAATTTAGCTATATCATATATTAATATAGTGGTGGAGTTAAACATTCATTTGTATGGGCATGGGACTTGTTTTTGGTTTAACGACCACTTAACTTCCTATATTGATTAGTGGTTGAGTTAACCATTTTCTTGTATGGGTAGGAGATTGTGTTTGGTTTGACAACAATTTAGCTTTCTATAGTGATAATCGATTTAAACCTGGTGTTACGCTATTCGTTCTATGTATGTTGAGAAGGTGATTCTTTTCTCATGTGTATAACGGATAGGTAGAGGATGTTAAGGTAGGTACGTGTTCTTAAAACTCATACTTATGGTAAGTTCGTGACTCATAACTATACGGTGGAACCCCTCAGCGAATGGACAATTTTGGTTTGACTATGATAAGTTCCTCAACTCATATGATTGTGGCAAATTTCTGAACTCCTAAAGTGTGACAAGTTTGATAAACAGTGAGTATAGGTAGAGTCAAATAGCAAGATTAAAGCTATACTAGATGTAGTTATTAAGTTGAAAAAGAATACGGAGAAAAAATTTGAGGTGTTAGGATATTCCAAATCTTCTAGCTATGTTAGACTTTGAAATTCTTAAAATCGTGCCAAATTCGCACTGTTGTGCTTTTGAAAAGACAAATGAATTTTCTTATTTTATTATTAAGTCGTAGTAACAGGAGAGGTGAAAAAGTCCATCGTTACCTGTAATGACATGATAAAACTTAAAATAATTTTTTGTATTTTGAAACATTTAAAGAAGAGTCTATGCTAACTATTTCGGCTAGACAAATTGATTTAAAAATATCAAAATGTATTTATAAAATCATCGCACACCATTAAAGCCATGGTGTGGAGATGAAAAGGACATAATCCTCAACGTACGGTCAGGACTATGCGGTATCATGAAGTCATGAAGTAATGACACAATTCTCAACACACTGTCAAGACGATGCGGTATCATGAAATCCTATAAATGAATTTAAGTTATTTTAACTAATCTAAAATAATTTTTAGTTCATAATATACGAACAGTTTAATGATGTGAGTCTATGTCATTTATTTTGACTGGACACCTTTGGATAGAAATTGTTCAAGTTTTATTTTCAATCCAAATTATTCTGGTGCAAAATTTTGTAGTAAGTCTGAGGTGAACAACCCTAAAAATGGGCGTATATTAGAGCCATGAATAAAGAACCCACGAGGGGGCACCCAAGAATGGTGGCAGACTGATATAAGCAATGTATGGGTTGATAAATCCAGAAAGTTCAACCCTGAGTAAAGTCGTTGTGCACAATGCAAGAGTACGACAGGCTGATCACCTAGAGTACCCATCTCCGAATATTACAATTGAAATGATTGTTAATATTCAAAACAAAATGGCAAATATATGTCTATAGGGTATTGTAAATACTCAAAACATATGTTCACGGTCTTTATGACCCCTCAGCATAATATGAAAGTTTTAATGAATATTTTAATTCTCAATTTATTCTTCTGTATGATATTTCAATGTTCTGAAATTGTAAGTTAGAAGTATGAACTTCCTAGAAAAGGGTGATCATAGAACTTGATGAGTAAAGAGATATCCTCAGAGAAGAAAAATTAGTAGAAATAAGTATGATGAAATTTCAGAGACGAAATTGTTATAAGAATTGGTGAATGTAATATCCCAGATATTTACAAGATTTGTAGAGAAGATTAATTAAAGGTTATGATTTAAAACCTAGAGTTGGATATGTGAGTTGTGTAGAAAATGAGTAAACATTTAAAAAAAAAATTAAATGTGAGAATATTATAAGGATGCATGTGGAGAATTTATTAAGAAAATAAATTCAATTAAGAAGTGAAGGTGGTTATATTGATATATATATACCTAAAGTATGCTTTTAGCCAAATAAGAAGTGGAGTAAATTAATACTCAATAAAACTAATAAATTAATTAGTTTAAGTATGGAGTAAGAATGAAAGTCATGTAATATAATTAACTAAGTTAACCATGTGAGTTATAAATTAAAGCTAAGATTAGCAAGTAAAGAAGTTAGAATATTGCATAGAATAAGAATATTAAGAAGTTAATTAATTAAGTAATTAACTTAATTATTAAGTTGTTATATAGAGTCCAATAATGGATTAAAGCAAGCTAATATGTTAATTATTTTAAGTCATGTTGGTAATTATAAAGAGGTCCAAATAAATTTAAGGATGTAGCCTCATGAAGAGTTCAAGTAATTTAATTACTATTAGTGGACTACCCCAAAAAGGATGATATGTGTTAACCCAATATGGGAATACTTGCATGAAGGTGGGTAATTAAATAATAAGCCCAAATATTATATTAATTAATAGTCAAAGAGGTAATTAATATAAGTCCAATAAAATAATATTGGCAAGTATTGTTGAGTGTAGAGAATTAACTAATGCAGGGTTAATTGAATAACCCTAGTTAGTAGACAAGATAGAGCATTAACCAAACATTGGTTAATTGCTAGGTAAATGAATATGATAATGAGAATTAACTATGAATGAGTTAATTAAGTAGCCCTAAGTGGTAAATAAATTAAAGCTTTAACTATGCATGAGTTAGTTGTTAGCAAAATGTGTAGATACATAATTATATATATATACATGATGGATGAGAATTAACCAATGTGAGGTTGGTAGTTTCACTTAGGTTAATTGTTAGAAGATAGTAACTTTACATGGGTTAATTGGTGAAAGAATATTATAGATACAATTATGTATGTATATAATTTATTAAGATAGAATTGGTAGGTAACTTTGGGTTGTATGTTGTAGAGAACTAACCATTGTTGGGTTAGTTGTTAACCCTAAGCGGTAATAAAAATAAAACCTTAACCAATGTTAAAGTTAAGTGTTAGTAAATATATATATATATATATATATTTGAATGTAGAGAATTAACCATATTATGGTTAATTGTTGGGAGATATATAAAAATGTATATATAAATAAGATGACCTTTAACTAAGGTTGAGTATTTAGTGACCAAGGTTAAGTGTTGGTGTTATGTTGCTTATGTTGCACTTCACCGTCTATGTGTCAAGTTGATGTGTGACATTTTAATGGTCAAATATGAGAAAAATGCAAGTATTGTGCAAGTATAGGTGAATGTATATACATATATTGATGTGTATATATATGGATGCTTATATAATAATATAGGACATAAAAATCAAGTCAAATTTGAGTAGTAAAATAACAAATCCTGAATTTTGAGGGAGCCCCACATGAAAATGTTGAGTGTGGCTTCTTATTGCTTCATTTTCACTCCAAGGGTTGCTTACAAGTAACCTTGATTGAAGTCGTTCATTCTTGTCATTCATATTATCATTCCTTGCTATAGTAAGCATGATTAAGAGAGTTAAATTAATCAACATTAGATGATTAAGGAAATTAATTGAGTTTACCTAAGTTCTATATATAGAGAAGAGAGAAAGAGCTAGCAAAGGTTATTCATTTGTCTAGAAATTCTAGAGAGAAAAAAGGAGCTTCTTTGAGAGAAAAGCAAGCAAACTCTTATGGGATTGAGAGTCAACCAAGCAAAAGTGCTAGAGAATAGTTAAGGAGGAGTCCTAAGCCAAGTTCATATCAAGAAGAAGAAGAAGAACATCTATGTATAAGAGGTTCAAAAGTGTTCTAAATCTTCTTTAGTTCATTTTTAGAGTCTATATATGTTTTAAACGGTCAAAATGAATTTTTAACCGATCAAAAGTTATTTTGATGCTCTAAAAGTCTAAAACTATGGTATATATGTATATTATTGGTTTGATATAGTTAATATATGTATTTGTATGAGTGGTATGCAAAAAATTAAAAGAAAAGTTAATGTAACGATTTACTGGTAAAACCCTAGACGGCTCGATCTTAAATTTCTTGTCAAAACGTTTTCAAAAATATGATTAAATCATAAAATATTGTAAAACAAGAAGTTAGGAAGGCAACAACACTTAGTTGGTGTCATATGGATGTGTAGATGTTATTTTGTTCAAGTTTGAACCAATAAAACCAAGGATTTGTGAAGTTATATTTCACTTTGTCCTTGTGATTAGTTTTTAGTCTAGTTCCATTTGTAATTTTGATTTGTGATATAAAGAGAGGTTGTAGAGGGGGAGATTATGATGAGAATGGATTCAAGAATTACCTCAAAATATTTAAAAATGAAGAAGTTATGGCTATCGGAGCGACTGAAGGTCATGTAGCCAAAAATTTAATTTTTGGAAAAATTTGTTGAGCACTCCTACGCTCGTGGTGGGCGCAGCTGCACCCGAGTGCATTGCCTAACAGATTTTAGGCAGTTCGGGTTGGTCCGGGTTGGGTCGAGTCGGTTCGGGTCGGGTTTTTTTAATGAAAAATTAAGTTAAAATTAGTATAAAATGAATGTGTTTAAATACTAAACCAATATATATGGAGTCTATTAATGAATAAATGGTAGCTAAATGTTTTAAATAAATACTGAAGTTAACACAATTAAAAAGTTAACTATTGGTATTGTTTGAAGAATATTAAAATATTATTAAATGGTGAATAATATTAGTATGTGATTAAAAGATTGTTAAAATGATTAATAACATTTGTAAATGATTAAAATATTATTACATAGTTAAGGAGTGATTAATTATTAAATAATTTATAATATTAATAAGAGATTAAAATATTATTAAATGGTTAATAATATTAATAAGGGATTAAAATATTATTAAAAGATTAATTGTGACGCCCCCAAATCTAGGCCTACATAACCCAATTTAAGACGCCATAAAATACACGATTTCAAATACAAACAGTACATAGAACAGAAATACAGAACTCAATATTACACAACTAAGTCTTCACTAGTATTGACACATTATATACAACATGTGAAAAATACAATAGCTATCTTTTGGACCGTCACTCCATTCCCCTGCTGACCCAACTATTCTCTCGTTTTCTTGAATAAAGTTCAGATCAATGATAGCAGTGGAATGAGCAATCTATTAGAAAAATAATGTAGACTGTGATGTCCACTCGCTTCTCTTTTAAAGAAAAATATCATCAAATTTATCATCTGAAACACCACTGGTCGTGATGATACAAATTCACAATCCCTGGTCATAATCATACCAAATAACAGTTCTTCTTCGCCCCCGGCCAAAAAGAACATTCACCACGTGTCTTAAAAGACTTAATAATTATATCACCTTTATCATATCATCTGTGTCCCAGGCCACATATATTCACAACAACATGGTTCTTGATGATTAGAATAACAACAGTGATATATATGATAAATCAGAAGAAACAGTATAATCAATAAATATAGAAAGTTTATGATTTTTCTTTGTGTAGATTCAAATAATGTCTAAATTGTCAATATGATGTGGACTCAAATTCAAGAATGATATTCAAGATCCACAGTTCAGAATAACGATTAAGGTTCAATATAAAGATTTAGAAAAATAAGAAGGCTCAATTGAAATGATATTAGATGAAGCGCAAACTATTAAAGAATATATAATCATTTCAGGAAACTTTACTAACAAGAGACAAATAAAAAATGAATACGAAGAGTAATTCACCAAACATACGGTAGTCCGCGTAGTCAGGTTATTCTCAGAGATTAATAAGGAATGAATACGAAAGGTTATTCACCAAACATGCGGTAGTCTACGTAGTCAGGTTATTTCCACAAATTAATAAGGAATGAATACGAAAGGTTATTCACCAAACATGCGGTAGTCCGCGTAGTCAGGTTATTCTCACAAATTAATACATAGAAATAAATGACACATCTTACGAGTAAGAATGAAACGATATTATTTTTGAGAATCAAAGAATGATAATCCCTTATCGTAGTAAGTTTGAATAATGGAAGATAAAAAAAAAGATGGTATCCCTTACCTTAACATGTGACTGGATATGAAGTTGATCAACCTATATTTTTATAATTTAATTAGTAACTACGATATATAATTTCATGATGTATACCAATTCGTATGAAATCATCAAAAGTGATTTAATAGAATAAAGTAGAATAACTTTAATATAGTTTTTGAAGAAAATAATATTTCAAAATGAATCTTCTAAAGGAAGAGTCTTCTAAAGGAAGATTTATAAACACCGTGTGATATGTGTGGTTACTTATATAACTTTTATAAAAAGACTTACTTGTTCAGTAGACGTACACTTACAGATCTTCACAAATACTCAAGATGACTTTAACACACTCAAAGAAAACTTATACAAAGAAATATTTGGAGAGTGAAAGAAAGAATAAGCAAGAAAGTTTTAATAAAAAATCCTTAAGTTAAGACCTCTATTTATAGCCAAAAATCTTATCATAAACCAAAAATTTCTAATTTAATCTAAACCGTATATTTTAAGATATTGTTTAATACATACTACTCATTTCATCTTTTAAGATTTTCTTAATCTAAACCATTCATTTAAAGATCATCTTTAATCTATACCATTTAATTTACTTTATATATAAAACAACTAATTTTATAAATCAACTAACTTTATATAAATCAATTAACTTTATATAGAAAAACAAATAACTTTATATAATTTATTATAATAAAAACAAATAACTTTATCAATTCAATTATTTAACAATAATTCACAATTATTCATTATTATGACTAATTGTTATAAATGCAATATAGTTGGTTTTCTGAGTTAGATAAGCAGAGAAATTATCTAATAAAAGAATACAACAATTTAATCAACATCATAAAAGAGATAATAACAATGTCGAAAATAAATAAGAAAATAACACGTTACTATGTAATGACAGTTATTGATTCAGTAATGTGAATTACTGTGCATATAATACTGTGACAATTATCAGCTCAAAAATATAAATTATTATGCATGTGAAAATTATTGGTTCAATAAAATCAATATAGTACAATAGCCACTTTATCAGTTTAATAATATGAAACACTGTGCAATACCTTGTGCTACTGTGCAATACCGTGTGCTACTGTGCAATACAGTTTGTTACTATGTAATACCGTATGTAACCATTCTTTTACCATCGGATATTTTAACAGTTAAAAATGATAGTACCGTTGACTATATTTATTCAGAAATGTTACGTATGTCACTTTCTATATCCGACAATAATTCGTTGTGGGGGTTCACCAATATTTGGTTATTTCGGCGCCGTCGTACCAATCAAATATTTTTTGACAGAACGAATATTCTCCGATAAAATGAATAATCTCCGACAAGATAAAATATTTCTTAATTTTCACTTTTGTCAATTTATTTATTTACCGTTTCAGAAAAAAATATATAAAGAAAAATTAAATTTGTATTTCATAAAATTCGGGGTCTTATATTAATAATATTAGTAAGAGATTAAAATATTATTAAATATTATTAAAATATTATTAAATAATTAATAATATTAATATTAAATGATTAATAATATTAGTAAGAGATTAAAATATTATTAAATGGTTAATAATATTAATACGTGATTAAAATATTATTAAGTGGTTAATAATATTTGAATGTAGTTGTATGTTATCAAATGTAGATAATATTTTGAGATATTTTGTACATTATTAAATGTTTAAATCATTAAGTTATGTAAAAGAAGAAAGTTTAATTGAATTAAATCAATGTAAATAGTCTAACTATGACTAATTTAGACAACTTATTAAAAGTGGGTTATACAAAGAACGGGTAGTGAAGGCATAAGTTGGTTAAGCGTACCCGACATGTCCGAACTATATTTTGGACTAGGATTTTTGTCCGGAACTTAAGGGTTCATTTATCGAACATCTTAAGAGTTAATAATTTAAAGTTAGAGTCTTATATAAAGACTAAGTAATAGTCATTGTAACTAATGATGATGTCAATTTCATATATAAATTATAAGTTGAACGAAAGACGCAAAATAAGCGTAAATGGTAGAAGCAAAACAGACAAATTTTTCAGAACTTGCTCCTATGTGCATTTCTATGCAATCATATGTTATTAAATTATTGATATGAGAATATATTGATGATATTTGTGTTATGTGAAACGCATGAAGTATGATTATATGCGAAGTATGTACAAAGTATGAAACATGACTTGATATATGCTAGATGTGTATTATATGCGATGCATAAGAAGTATGAAACATTCATAAAATGAAAAGCATGAAAAGCATGATATACGTACAAAATGTAGAGTATATTTAATATATGAAGCATGCAATGTGTTATGTGTAGCTATTAAATTTGTTGAGCCGTCGTGCTCACTTTTACTATAATATCAACACTTTTAAATAAGTGCGAGTTTGTAGAAGTTTTTGATAAAAATCAAAGAACGGGAATGCACATTACTTTCACTGAAGGTCTAAATGATTATTGTAGATATCAGTCCGAATTGGACAGGTAAAATATTTGTGTAGAATAAGAATTTGTTGGTATGTAAAATGAGTGTTAAATACTCAAAGTGATTGTAATAGAATGTCGTATCATGTATGATATTGAGACATACTAGAAATTTGTAAAGAATGCGATTCTGGAATAGAAAGAGATGTTGTAAAATTGTAAATAAATGATTATATATCAATTTTAATATTGTTATAAGTTATAATTGATAAGAAAAATGTTGTACTCGTGTTGAACCGGAGCCGAGATTTAAGGGATCCAGATTCAGGGTCGTCACATTTCATATTCGGAATTCGTATGCAAATAACTTGTGTGTGTATGTGTGTGTGTATTAACAATTTAATAATCAATCATCATATATTAAGTAAACATATTTTTTTTCAAATAACATTCCTTATATATATAATAATTAATTTTTACTATCATAAGAAAATTAATTTTAAAATATGTCATTTCACTTTTGAAAAATAGAAAATAATGCTTCTAATAAAAACTGAAATAAATTCATTTAAGTTTAATTAATGTATTTTTACTATTGTAAAGTGAAAAATATCTAAAATATATTATTTAACGAGAAAATTATATACTATAAGAACAAAATTATAATTATTAGTTTGTTACAAATATTTTATTTTCAAAACTTACATGCGAGAACAAAAGTAGATGATAAACTTTTATTGAAAATACGGTTATTTTGATACTTTCTTTAAGATATTTAAATTTTGATTGATTTTTATGATCAATGATAGATGATAACGTGTTTGACAAACTTTAAATAATGATCATAAGCAATTATTCAATTTTTCTTTTAATTTTTGTAAATAATTTTAATAAATTATTATTAGGTAACTGATAAAAGAATTTAGATACCTGAATATTCAAATAATCTTTTTGTTTGAATAAAATAGACGAAAATAGATATTATTTCGAATACTAAATACGGATAATATTTTTAAAATCCGTCGAATACCCAATATGAATATGAATACAAATATGATATTAATTTTTTAGATACAAATACAAATACTATTATATTTGGATTCATATATATCTGTTTAGAACTGGCGTATGAATTAATGACTGCACAAAGAGAGCATGTTCTTGGTACTGAGGATTCACATCCACCAGATGATGTCAATTGCAATAATTATAAAAAAAATTATAAAATAAAAATAGATAAAGATAAAAATGGACAATCATATAATATTAAGAATTTAAGATATAATTGTACATCAACAGAATTCTTCTAGTGTAAAACATTAAAATCCAAAGAGCACAGATACCATAAAAAAAATCAACCCAGACAAGCAGCAAAACCCAAGAACATACTACAACAAATTAAAACAGTAAATAAAACAATCCCCAATCAGAGAATTCTACTGAAAGTAGCTGAATGAGACAAGAAATAAACATTTCTACAGCAATAAACAGGTTAATGTATATTAGTGGGGTGACAAAATATGCAGCAGATTAATCAAATTTTTCTACAAGCTCTCCAGGATATAGAGTGCTTCTTTCTACCCAAATTCCATTATCTGATTTAATTAAGCAGTTTGGTAATGAAATCCGTACAAATGCAGTGTTTGGTAGAAGATACACCAGAGCAGCTTCTCACAGCAAGACTAATCGAATTTTCTACTATATATTAAGTGATAATTAATGTCAAGTACTTGGATTATGAAATACCTTTAATATATTTTATTTAATCGACAATCAATGTTAATTAATCTTTTTGTACTAAGACAGTTGGCTTGATCACTAAATGTTTAGTTAATTAGTACTACATTATCCACTCCACCATTCAGCCAGTTCATAGATCTCTTGCCCAAAAAAATACCAAGTGCATGTTTGGTTAGACAACGTTTGGAAGTTTAAATGCATTTAAAGTCCGTGTTCGTCTAGAAGCAGTTTATTTCAAACGCAACTTATTTAAGTTACAAACGCAGCATTTGGAGCTCAACACACAAAAACTTTATAGTTGAGCTTTTGCTTTCAAACCAACTAGTTCATTGATACTTACTATGTAAAAAGATAACAAACTTGGGCCTAATTTATATTGAATTAGTTCTGGCTCAGATTCTCGGACAAATTTTTCATAGTTTTAGATCTGTATAACTATCTGTTATGTTAGCTTTTTCCTATAACGAAAAATCGTGGATTCCTGTCACATACCATAGTCAAGTCGATTCAAATGAGTGGAATATTTTGGCTTCAAAACATATGATATTAATCTTCTTATGTTGAATATTCATCAAGCTAGCTAGGACCCAAATTTTTAGTATACCTTTCTCATAGTCTAGGCCAAGGATTTCATTGACCCCACAAACTAAAGGAAAGAAAAATATTGTTGAACTGATGTTACTATGACTAGAATCATTCCTGCATTTCTTAATTTGTATGAAGACCGGCAGGCCACAAGAAAATAGACTCACTAAATAAACAAGCATAAACATCACGTCATTTTCACAGAAATATCCAATTAAACACTACGTAGGACAAATTGATTGAGGCATCATTTCCACAGAATAATGGGTTAAAATAAAATTAAACTTGCTTTCGCAGAACCTACTAAAAACAGGTCACTTAACGCGGTTGCTAAGATTATTCACCCAGGGAGAAAGAGCGACGAATAGAATATATAGCTACAATTTAATAATTGAATGTAGGCAATTTAATTAAGTAAACTGAAATATGAGGTAACTAATGAAGAAATTAAACTAAGCTTGCAATTATTTTAAGAACTTTGAGATTCATTATATTGATGCTATAAACAACATTACAAGTTCAAGACTTGGGAAACAGCTGCTAGAAATGAATTTCTTTCCTTCGAATTATAAGGAAGGGTGTCATAACTGACAAAAATTCTACAAAGTCATCCCTTATTGTACGTACAAGGTGAAAGTAACAAATTAATAATGTGTATATGGGGGAAATTGACACTAAAGAATCAAAGAATTCCTATGGAAAATAATGTCAATAAATTCCTATCATTTTTTCTATTCACACAAAAGAATGGAGTGATCGATCAGTTTAGTTGTCAGTTGCAGTGATTAAAGTTGTTGAGAGTCCGTCCTCTAGAATGTGAGATCGAGCTTCTTGAATTTCTCCTCTAAAACTGGTTGTTGTAAATACCCGAGACAAGCTGGTTGATGATCTAAGGCTGGGCGCGCTTCTTGGAGACAAGTTTGCTTGCTCCAACGCGTGAGACTGGAGACCCGAGGGGTAGTCCCTCAAACAGCCTATTCGAGGTCCAGCTCCAGTACTCCATTTGCAAGATAGCTGCTTTCCCAATTGATATGACTTCATTCCTTTATGTGAATTAATTCTTTGGAGAATAATAGTCTCTTCAAATGTTTCTCTGTCTTCTTCATCAAACAAGTTTTGTTTCGCTGCCTTCACATCATTTTGCTCAGAATAATCAAATGATTCTTCTGCTGTGTTGTAACCATCCAATGACGATTCCACCCAGAAAGTGTTGGAATTTGACTCAACAGCTCCATTTTCACTCTTTAATCTCACAAGCGAATCATCTGTTTCTTTTGCTGTTGAAGTGCTTCTCTCCAAGGTCAAGTTTTTGGCATCAATCTCCTCCTCCATCTCCAAGTAATCCAGCTTTTCGTTAAGGTCTTCATCGGATGAGTTGCTTCTCACGTGACTAATGAATTTCTTGTCAACAGATTCTTGCTCTTCATCCACCGAATCCATCTGAGTAGCAATATTAAAGCGAAAAATTTTCAGCAGACAGTTCTTTTTAAAAATTAAATCTCTTACTAAGATGTCTAAAAGCAATTTGTATCAACTCTGTGCCTCAGATTACCTTAACATCAGTGATATCCACACAGTTCTCCTCGAGAAATGAAAGGAAGTCCTGAAAATTTTCTGGTGTTGGTTTATAATGGCCACTGTGAGGCCAGACAGCCTGTTTTTCATTGACAAAAACAAAACGAAGTTAATCAACTATTATACCTTTAGGATTTCCAAGTGAGTTACAACTAAATAACTATTATACCTTTAGGATGCCATTTTCAACAACTAATCTTCCGGCTGCCAATGTGGCGCCTCCAGCCAGGAAGCTTGAATGCTGAAATGTGCCTTTCTTTTTTTGGCCAACATATAAGGTTCTCGATGTGCTGAGGACAAAGATCCACTTAGTACCCTTGCTTCCTTTAGAAGAGTCGAGAAGCTCTCCTGATTGCTTGTATAATAGCTTCCCATCCTCTATCACAACTTTGTAAACTTTTCTTTCCTTCTGCAGTGAGAATAAAAGAAAAGGGCATGCATAAGAAACTTCTTATGAAAACACTAGAGAAACAGTTTGTCAATGAAGATATGAAGGAATGAAAAGATCTAGACGCACCGGGCCAAGATACTTGATGCACTGCTGCTGAAGTTTGGATCGACAACATTTTTCAAAAAGATTTACCTCCTTCCCTTCTCCAATATCCAGCCTGGTATCAAAAGAATGACAATAATTAGTAACATTTCAAATCTCTAAATATTTGTTCAAGCTAATTAACACAGAAAGATTTATCTTTCTTAGTCAGAAAATTGTCAAAAGATTACCAGTAGAAGAATGGCTCGTTGCTTTGGGAATGCAGCCAGTTGACATAATAAAAGTGGAGATTGTGTCCATAACGATGTCGTGGATCAATCTGTTCCATGCACATGCATGGAAAAGAAACAGAAATTAATCCTAGTTACTTACTAACAACTAATTGTAAGCAGAAATAGAGAGTTAATTAAAATTATGCGCGCGGTAATAAAGCTCACTTACTGCCTCAAGCCAATGTTGTAAAGCAAGTTTCTGGGCTTTGGCATTTTTAGATAAGCCTTTTCCAACCTAAAATATAAAGAAAGAGAAAATTAAACACTCGATTTAAATATATAAACATACAAGAAGAAAACACAAAATAATTGATTTTTAATTGACCTTGGCAGCTCTCTTTCTTGCTCTTGACCAACGTGAAATGGCAGTCTCGTGTTTTTCTACGTCAAAGAATGATATAGAACAATGTTTCAGTTGTGCAAAATCTAACAGCTTCCACCTACGTTCAGTTAATATCAAACGAACGAAACAAACGCATGCATTAGAAGGATCAGATAAAAGGCAAGTAGAAAGAAATTGCAAAGCACATCAACTAACAGATGGAAGAAAAGTTTTAAGGCAGGCATGCAGTAGAATAATTAATATTATACATACCAGCTCTGCTCAATGAGAACAGCACAATCCGCCAGCTTTCTTCTAGTCCGAAAGCTTTTGTACACTTTCTGCAACTTTATTGCCGCAGCCTCATGTTTGGGATTGCTTGAATCCAGCAAGGGCAACTGTGAGATCTTTTCTGTCATGCTATCATCGGATCTTAGAGGAGATCGGGTATTAATCTCTTTGCCATCAGAACTAGTAGTTTGTGTAATGAACAAATCCTGTTCAGATAAAGCTGGAGCATTAAGCAAGTTCATTAGTTGAGTGTCTCCTGCTCTAAAGCTAACAACAGATCCTTGTATCATTTTTCCAGAACCCATAATAGTGGGATTAGAATGTCGGTCCATGAAACTAATGGTCCGCACCGGAGTCTTGGCTTTGTCGTCATCCCCAAAACTGATGGATTCTACAATAACAGGTTCAATGACGACATGTTGTTCTATCTCTCGATTATAAGCAGCAGCAAGGGGACACGAAAAGGATAAACCCATAATAGTGGGTCGATTTTGAATAGCCTATATACGAGACTTGGTTTCCTGCCTGCCTGCCTGCTAAAATTAAGAAGAGTAAAATTAATTATGAGAAGCCTGGGTAGCTAGCTAGCTAGATTTAAGGATTGGCAATGAAATGAACAAATCAATTAAAGAGCGCACAGAAGTAGGTAGTTAATAACTAGCTAGTGTGATTTGTGTTATATATATATAAGAAAAGGCTGCATGCTGCACATCCATCCATATATATAAGGAAAATAAATTATTCTTTTAAGGAAGCTTATTTTCAGTTTCATACGATCAATCATAACACAAACATCCCACATTAAAATTCACTAAAAATTTGGAGGAGATCAGAAGAAAGACCGTACCTTGGAATCAATCTGAGTACGTAGCAGGAGAGAGAAAGAGATTTGTTGGTTTAAACGGAAGAAAGATGGGATTTTGTTTGTTTGGGTAAATCAAGATCAGCTGAATGGTTATTTCTATTTATTGAGCAGTTGAAGAAAATGTACGATGCTGTCCTGTCCGCTGTTCTTTATATATATATATATATATAGAGGTGAGAATGGCAGACACTCACTGTTTGTAGTGTGTGCGTGTGACAAAGTGAGACAGAGTCTAAGCACGTGGAAATGGCTTTTTTTGTAAATATATACCATAATTTGAATTTTAACTCGATTTACCAAACAATTTTTTTCTTTACAATATGCCGGTTGCACCTCAAAATTTATAAGATTGTTGAGGTTTGTATCTTATTATTTAAAATGTATTTCTTGAGTCTTCAATTTTTATTAATTATTTTGATGATAGTACTTAATAGAATTTAGGAGAAAGAAAAATATTAAATTAATAGTATCATTTTTATAGGGTTTCTATGAATATACCGGTTGTACCTCAAAGTTTATAATATTGTCGAGGTTTGTATCTTATTATTTAAAATGTATTTCTTGAGTCTCCAATTTTTATTAATTATTTTGATGATAATACTTAATAGAATTTAGGAGAAAAAATATTAAATTAATAGTATCCTCTCCATAGGGTTTCTATGAATATATCGTTTATATACATAATTATTATTTTTTAAAATTATTGTGGACCAATTTTTTTTTTAACTTATTAAATTAAATTTACAATTAACTTTGATAACTTGATATGATCAAGTGTTAAAATTAATTTAGTTCATATAATAATATTAACAAGGACAAGGATAGTATCAAATACGTACCAAATGATTTTCAAACAAAACAAGTATTAAGGTAGAAAAAATATACTTATTTACACAATTGTAATAACCTCGATCAAATTAAATAAAATTACATACTCGTATCGATCTTTTCGATCGTATGCATGCATGCATGGGTACGCTTTGATTTTATAAAATATTTAGACAAAAATCATTTTGAGTATATAAATTATATACATATATCTGCAATGGTATATCCTGTAAATCCGTATATTCTTTGTTCCAAAATTATTTATTTATTTAATTACGTACCTAGGATATATCATACACAAAATTTTCTTGGAAATTTTCAAATCATAAATTAAGTAAATTCAATTCAAATACAGGTATTGAGACTTGACCTATTCGACTAACTTACGCATTAATTCCTATCTCTAAGAAACCAGTAACGTAAATTGCAAGTTTTTTGTTAAGACTAATCACAAGAAAATTACATCACATAATTCTTTTTTAATTTAAAAAAATAAAATAAATAGAAGAAGAAGAAGTGAACATCAAAATCAATGTGTATGTACTACAACTTATGGTTAAATTCATAAGAAAATATGGCTACGTACAAAATTAAAAAATATTATTACAGTTTAGAAGATATTTTGAACATAAATAATTATATAAAGTGTAAAAAAAATTATTATATATACACAAAATATTAGTCACAAATTTTAAAAAAAAATTGAACATTAATTTCGCTCTCTCCGACCCATAATTAATTTCACAGAATATTGTGATTTTTGTCGATTGTGTTGATCGATGTATTGGCTTATGTGGAGTCTTTACGGATGGATGTTTATGAGTTGGTGTAACATTTTAATTAATATTAAAAAGAAAAGATTTCTCTTTTCCTAAAAAATAATTATAGATGAATAAT
Source organism: Hedera helix (assembly GCA_947179155.2). Lineage (NCBI taxonomy): Eukaryota > Viridiplantae > Streptophyta > Magnoliopsida > Apiales > Araliaceae > Hedera > Hedera helix. Next base: position 1,149,923 of record OX359279.1, read on the forward strand.
ATTCAAACATAATATTTAAATATTTTATTTATTTTAATTATTAAAAATAGTTTGATATTAAAATTTGTGTCATGTCTATTTTTTAATAATTAAAATAAATATAATATTTAATTTTATATTTAAATATTACGGATATAAATTTGTCTTTTTCCTAAAGGTTGATGTTTTAAAATTGAAATTTTATAGCCATTGAAACTTCCATGTAATCTTCTTAGGCGACCCTAGAGTTGACTACAAATATTAAACTACTTCTTTGAGATGACGAGTTAATAACAACAAAAACTTGTTGAAGTAGACAAGTTTCACCCCTCTCTCTCTATATAGACTACATACAGTAACACTCGGGGAGACGCGTACATATATAAATTATATAAAATAAAATATTAACTTTATAAAATTTGATAAATTGAATAGAAAAATGTAAAATATTAATATTAAAAGAACAAAATTAATATAAAAAATTAATTCTATAAAATTTGAAGAATTTCACATAATATTCTGATTGAATAAGTATAAGTACACAAATACCAATTATAAAAATTAATCACAAAATTAATTTTAACCATTAAAAAGTGAATCTTTATATTGAAATCTGTGTTATACCTAAATTTTTAATAATTAAGATGAACGTAATAATTAATTTTTTGATTGAATATTGTTTATGTAAATTTATTCATTGTGATTTTAGTTGACTGTGGTGATGTATTGGTCATAGAAATTTTTGATATTTTTATATATAAATTATTGTTATTAATTTATAATGACAATTAAAGTTATCGTTATAAATATATAACGATATTTTTTATATGAAAATATTATAAAAAAATATTATAAAAATATTAATTTCCTTTAATTAATATTAAAAAAAGATTTCTCTTTTCGTGAATGTTGGTTTTGAAGTGAAATTCTAGTCATTGAAACTTCCATGTAATCGTCTTAGGTGACCCTATAGTTGACAACAAATATTAAACTACTTCTTTGACGAGTTCATAACAACAAAAAGTTATTGAAGTTGACAAGTCTCATCCCTTCTCTCTCTCTCTCTCTCTCTCTCTCTCTCTCTATATATATATATATAGATAGATAGATATAGATAGATAGATAGATAGATAGATAGTTACCTACACTCGGTGAATGGCGATAACAGAAATATGATACAAAAAATCTTATCCCTCGATGAATAGCCAACGCGTGTATAAATTATGTAAGGTACTATATTAATTTTATAAAATATGTATAAATTATGTAAAGTAAAATATTAATTTTATAAAATTCAAAAATTAAAATTAAAATATAAAAATAATAATATAATTAATTTTTGTAAAAATAAAAGAGAAAAAAAAGAGTATAACACGATTACATCAAACGAACATTATAAGTATATTAATCCAATTAAATAAACATTAAGTCTTCCATTAGAAAACACTTGATTATGTATCTTTTCCTTTGGTTTGCATGTTTTATATGCATATTACGTTATTACCGTGTTAAGTAAGACCATTGAATGTTAGATCAATATATATATATGAAATCGATTTATTAACAAAGTTATAAAAATAAATTTATTTTTATAATAGATATCAATCGTCTAGGTTGATATCTGACAATTTATATAGCCCCCGTCCGCATTATAATACTTAAATATTATACTGCGGAAGAGAGATATTGTCTAAAATACCTCCAACATTTAAGTGAACGAACTTATCGTCTGCAGTATAACATTATGGACGATGAAAAATACAAAAATGTCATCCGTAATATTAAACAGCTGATGATATTTTTTAAATTTCTACCATCTGTAGTATTATATTGCGAACGATATAAATAGTACACATCAACATTTTGGCTTAGGTTTTCCTCCAATTCGTAATTTCTTCATCATCGTATTTTAATTAGTGTATATTTTGGCCCCATAAGAGAAGGAAATGACGCAGACAATACATAAGAAAAAAATAGAACAAAATAATTAGCTTGTGTAGATGTTCAATGTGAATCTACCTATTATTGGGGGAGAGTCAAAGCCAAAAAACGTCGTATTTTATTTCTAACTTCCTTCTTTCTCTATAGATTTGAGTTACCTCTTTTTTTCTCTAAGATTTGTTTCTTCTCTGCTCTGTTATATATTCATATTTCTTGGGAATGAACTACCATTCGATCTTAGAATTCAAATTGGATTAAGCCAAATTTGGTGAATGTACATGTACCGTCCGCAATATAATGACTGCGAAATGTATAATTTTTTTACCCGTCCGCAGTATTATACTACAGACGGTTAATAAAAAAATCCCTCATTCGTAATATAATACTGTGGATGGGTAAAAAAAATAAAATTAATTATACCGTCCGCAGTCTAATGTTGCGGACGGTATATATACATTCACCGAATTTGGCTTAACCCAATTTGGATTCTAAGGTAGAAGGGTCGTTCATTCCTAAACACAATAAATATGAATCTACAATAAGGAAAATAATGGAGGAAACATATCTTAGAGAAGAAAAAAAAAGTAGAATAACACTAAAATCTATAAAGGAAGAATGAAGTTAAAAATAATATACGACGTTTTTTACTTTGACTCTCCCCAATAATAGGTAGATTCACATTAAACGTCTTTCCTTCATTTACCATCTGATGAACTCTATGACTTGAACTAAATAAGATGCAGATTAAAGATGCCAAAAACATCTACACAAGCAATTATATAATAAAATCTCATATGAATTATGATAATATTATTTAGAAAATAAGTTTTTCTAATTATTTTGTTCTAAATTTTCCTTCTGTATTGTCTTTGCTATTTTCTTCTCCTATGGGGCCAAAATATACACTGAGCAAAATACGATAATGAAGAAAATATATCAGCCAGTTTTTACAGATGATTAAATTGATGAAGTTATTTTCATGTTCAATGTGAATCTACCTATTAAACTATGGATTAGGAGAAAATTAAAGCCAAAAAATGTCGACGTATACTATTTCTACCGTCCGTAATTTAATTCTACGAACGATAGAAATTACAGATTAGGAGAAAGTCAAAACCAAAACGTCGACGTATACTGTTTCTATCGTATGTAGTATAATACTGTGGACGGTAGAAATTACAAAAATGTCATTAGCTGCTTAATATTACGGATGAAATTTTCGCAATTTTCATCGTCTGAAATATTATACTGTGAACGATGAGTTTGTTCATTTAAATGTTAGGAGAATTTTGAACAATATCCATCATCCACAATATAATACTGCAAATATCTGAATATTATGCTGCGAAAAAGGGTCATATAAACAGTCAGATCTCAACCTGGATGACTGAGATGTGATGCCCCCAAATCTGGGCCCATACAGCCCAAACTTGAGTCGTCAAAAGACTACAACAAAATTATTATAAGGTAGAATAACGTTCAACAATACAGTGTATAATAATACACAACTAAGTCTTCACTATTATTATCACACTATTTTACAATGCGTGAAGACTACGATAGCTATTCCTCAAACTCTCACTCTATTCCCCAGCTAGACCCAGCTACGTTTCCATCTCCTGTTGAAAAACAATGGAACAAAAGAAAGGGTGAGCTCAAATAGCCCAGTAAAGAATATCATGACTAAGATAAAGACGAATAAATTATCATTAGTCTTCAACAGTTGAGTTCTTGATAGAATACAATAGACTACAAGGTTTATATCAAAAACTGCAGTTAAATTCTTAAACAACGTTCAGATCAATAATAGCAGCGGAATGAGCAATCTATTAGAAGAATAATGCAGACTATAATGTCCACTCGATTCTCTTTTTAGGAAAAACATCATCAACTTTTATCAGCTGAAATACCATTAGTCAAGATAATACAATTCACAGTTCCTGATTATAATCATACAGATCAACAGTTCATCTTTGCAGTACGGGCCAAAGACATTCAATGTAATACCAACGATCATGATTATAGCAGATTCAGCCTTTGGTCATAATCATACCAAACAACAGTTCATCTTTGCACTACGGGCCAAAGAGAACATTCACCACGTGTCATAAAAGACACCGAACATATGTATCTCCTTTAACCTATTATATCGCCTTTAACCTATCATCTGTTCAACAATTATATCGCATCTGTGCCCCCGGCCACAAATATTCACAACAACTTGATTTTGGATGATTAGAATGATATAAATGATGAACAGAAGAAACAGGATAAACAATAAGTATCAAAATTTTACTTTGTACATATTCAAATAATGTCCAAATTGTCAACATGATGTGGAGTGAAATTTAAAAATGATATTCAAGATCCACAGTTCAGAATAACGGTTACAGTTCAATAGAAAGGTTCACGTAAATAGGATGGTTCAATTGAAATGATGAAGTGCAACTATTATGGAACATATAATATTTTCAGGAATTATAGAAGCAATAGTTCCATAATAAGTTTCAATTTAGGTGTATGAAAGAAAATAATATCCCTTACCGTAGCAGGTTTGATTAACAAAAGGTGAAGGAAATTAATATCCCTTACCATCATAAGTTTGAATAATGGAAGATGAAAAAGATGGTATCCCTTATGAGTATAAAGGAAAATAATATCACTTACGAATATGAAAGGAAATGATATTATAAACGAATATGCAATAAAAGTGTCATGTGATAATTCGTGTAGACAAATTATTTCCACAAGAGACAAATAAGAAATGAATACAAAGAGTAATTCACCAAACATGCGGTAATCCGCGTAGTCAGGTTATTCTCAGAGATTAATAAGGAATGAATACGAAAGGTTATTCACCAACAGGCGGTAATCCGCGCCGTAAGGTTATTCCCACAATTTAATAAAAATTGAATACGAAGAGTTATTCACCAAACAGGCGGTAATCCGCGCAGTAAGGTTATTCCCACAATTTAATAAAAATTGAATACGAAGAGTTATTCACTAAACAGGCGGTAATCCGCGCAGTAAGGTTATTCTCAGAGATTAATAAGGAATGAATACGAATGGTTATTCACCAACAGACGATACTTCGCACCGTAAGGTTATTCCCACAAATTAATACATGGAAATAAATAGCACATCTTATGAGTAAGAAAGAAACGGTATTATTTTCGAGAATCAAATAATGATAATCCTTTACCTTAACACGTGACTGGATATTGATTTAAATGAGGTTGATTAACTTGAACAGTACACGTACACTTATAAATCTTCACAAATACTCAAGATGACTTAAGCACACTTAGAGAAAACTTTCACAAGAAGTATTTAGAGAGAGAAAGAAAGAACAAGTAAGGAAGTTTATGAAAAATCCTTAAGTTAAGGCATCTATTTATAGCCAAAAATCTTATCATAACCAAGATTTCCTAATTTAATCCAAACCGTTCATTTCAAGATAATGTTTAATCCATACCATTCATTTCATCTTTTAAGATAAACCATTCATTTAAATATCATCTTTTAATCTACATCATCCATTTCAAATTCTATATTATATTTAATCTATACCATTCATTTCATCTTTTAAGATTTTCTTAATCTAAACCATTCATTTAAAGATCATCTTTTAATTTACACCATCCATTTTAAATTCTATATTATCTTTAATCTATACCATTCATTTTATATCACCTAACTTTATATTATAAACAAATAACTTTATCAATTCAATTATTCAACAATAATTCACACTTATTCATTATTATGACTAATTGTTATAAATACAGTGTAGTTGGCTTTCTGAGTTAGATATCAAGTCAATTAATTAATGAAATACAACTGTTTAAATAACACCATAATAGAGATAACAATAATATAGAAAGTATGCAAAAAAAAGATTACGTTACTGTGTCATGACAATTATTGATTCAATAATGTGAATTACTGTGCATATGCTACTGTGACAATTATCAATTTAATAACATGAATTATTGTGCATGTGACAATAAAGTCAAATATTGTACGATAACCACTTTATCAGTTTAATAATACGAAACACTGTGCAATGCCGTGTGCTACAGTGCAATACCGTATGTTACTTGTAATACCGTATATTACTATTCTTTTACCACCGGATATTTTAACAATTAAAAGTGATAGTAACATTGACCATTTAAAAATTGTTTATGTCATTTTCTGTATCCGACAATTATTCTTTGTGGGGTCCACCAATGATTGGTTCGTACGGCGCCGTCGTACGAATATTCCCCGACAGAACGAATATTCCCCGACCAAAAGAATATTGTCCGACATAATATAATTTGCACATAACATCTTTGACTTTTAACTTTATCAATTTAACTACCTACTGTTTCAGGAAAAAAAAAATATATATGAAGAAAAATTAAATTTTATATTTCATAAAATTCGGGGTCTTACATGAGATCTGTTGTAAGGATATATCTACTTTTATAACGTCATTAATGGATCGGTCCCCATATATATATATATATATATATATATATATATATATATATATATATATATATTGGCAAATATCATCTTTATAATCAAATATAAGAATAAACGATCGAGATTAGAAGTGAATTTAAAACATTCGCTACTCATATTAATGAACGACGGGTACATCTGCTACTAATAGTAGCGGATATAAATCATCACCGTCCGCTACTATTAGTAGCAGATTACGAATTTTAATTTTTTAATCTCGATCGTTGATCCCTATAATAGAGGGTATGAATGTTATTTGTCATATCTTGCTCCATAACAAATATTTGTTATGGATCATTGTAATATCTCATATATTTACAAGAATTGTAAATAAGATTTTAAATATTAATTAAATATTATGATTTAAAACCTAGAGGTGGAGAAGTGAGATGTGTAGAAAATGGATAAAAAAAAAATTTTAAAACATAATTTATTTGTTAGAAATTAAATGTGGGAATTTTTTAATGATGCATGTAGAGAATTTAATAAGGAAATAAATCAAATTAAGAAGTAAATGTGGTTTTATATGTGACGCCCCCAAATCTGGGCCCACACAGCCCAAACTTGAGTCGTCAAAAGACTACAACAAAATTATTACAACAAATCACAACGTACAACAATACAGTGTATAATAATACACAACTAAGTCTTCACTATTATTGCCACACTATTTTACAAAACGTGAAGACTATGATAACTATTCCTCGGACCCTCACTCCATTCCCCGGCTAGACCCTGTTATGTTTTCATCTCCTGTTGAAAAACAATGGAACAAAAGAAAGGGTGAGCTCAAATAGCCCAGTAAAGAATATCATGACTAAGATAATGACGAATAAATTATCATTAGTCTTCAACAGTTGAGTTCTTGATAGAATACAATAGACTACAAGGTTTATATCAAAAACTGCAGTTAAATTCTTAAACAACGTTCAGATCAATAATAGCAGCGGAATGAGTAATCTATTAGAAGAATAATGCAGACTATAATGTCCACTCGGTTCTCTTTTTAGGAAAAACATCATCAACTTTTATCATCTGAAATATCATTAGTCAAGATAATACAAATTCACAGTTCCTGATCATAATCATGCACATCAACAGTTCATCTTTGTACTACGGGCCAAAGATATTCAATATAGCACCAACGGTCATGATTATACCAGATTCAGCCTTTGGTCATAATCATACCAAACAACAGTTCATCTTTGCACTACGGGCCAAAGAGAACATTCACCACGTGCCATAAAAGACACCGAACAGATGTATCGCCTTTAACCTATTATATCGCCTTTAACCTATCATCTGTTCAACAAATATATCACATCTGTGCCCCCGGCCACAAATATTCACAACAGCTTGATTTTTGGATGATTAGAATGATATAAATGATGAACAGAAGAAATAGGATAACAATAAGTATCGGAAGTTTACTTTGTACAGATTCAAATAATGTCCAAATTGTCAACATGATGTGGAGTGAAATTTAAAAATGATATTCAAGATCCACAGTTCAGAATAACAGTTATAATTCAATAGAAAGGTTCACGTAAATAGGAAGGTTCAGTTGAAATAATGAAGTTCAACTATTATGGAACATATAATATTTTCAGGAATTATAGAAGCAATAGTTCCATAATAAATTTCGATTTAGGAGTATGAAAGAAAATAATATCCCTTACCGTAGCAGGTTTGATTAACAAAAGGTGAAGGAAATTAATACAAAGGGTTATTCACCAACAGGCGGCAATCCGCTCCGTAAGGTTATTCCCACAATTTAATAGAATTTGAGTACAAAGAGTTATTCACCAAACAGGCGGCAATCCGCTCCGTAAGGTTATTCTCAGAGATTAATAATGAATGAATACGAAAGGTTATTCACCAACAGGCGGCAATCCGCTCCGTAAGGTTATTCCCACAATTTAATACATGGAAATAAAAGGCACGTCTTATGAGTAAGGAAGAAACAATATTATTATCAAGAATCAAATAATGATAATCCCTTACCATAGTATGTTTGAATAATGGAAGATGAAAAAGATGGTATCCCTTACCTCAACACGTGACTGGATATTGATTTAAATGAGGTTGATTATCTTGAACAGTACACGTATACTTATAGATCTTCACAAATACTCAAGATGACTTAAGCACACTTAGAGAGAACTTTCACAAGAAGTATTTAGAGAGAGAAAGAAAGAACAAGTAAGGAAGTTTATGAAAAATCCTTAAGTTAAGGCTTCTATTTATAGCCAAAAATCTTATCATTCATTTAATCTAAACCATTCATTTAAAGATCATCTTTTAATCTACACCATCCATTTCAAATATTATATTATCTTTAATCTACACCATTCATTTCATATCACCTAATAATCACCTAACTTTATATTATAAACAAATCAATTTAATTATTCAACAATAATTCACACTTTAATCTACACCATTCATTTCATATCACCTAATAATCACCTAACTTTATATTATAAACAAATAACTTTATCAATTCAATTATTATGACTAATTGTTATAAATACAGTATAGTTAGCTCTTAGATATCAAGTCAATAAATTAATGAAATACAACTGTTTAAATAACATCATAATAGAGATAACAATAATGTAAAATAAAGCATACGTTACTGTGTAATGACAATTATTGATTCAATAATGTGAATTACTGTGCATATGTTACTGTGACAATTATTAGGTTCAATAATTTTAAAAACAGTGCAACAACAATTATTGACTCAATGATATAAAATACAGTGTAATGACAATTATTAAATCAATAATGCAAAATACTGTGTAACAACAATTATTGAATTGATAATATAAAATATTATGCAGTGACAATTATCGATGAAATGATGCGTAACAGTTACGGTGTCAATTATCAGACCAAAAATATGAGACACTATGCAATACCGTGTGTTACTGTAGAGTACCGAGTGCTACAGAAAATACCAATAACTACTGTATGCTACTATTCTTTTATCACCGGTATTTTAACAGTTCCGTTGACTATTTTTATTTAAAAAGGTTATTTCTGTCGTTTTCTATATCCGACAAATATTCCGTTGTGGGGTCCACCAATAATTTGTTATTTCGGCGCCGTCGGACCAAACGAATATTCCCCGACCAAACGAATATTCCCCGACAAAGCGAATATTGTCCGACAAAATAAAATTTGTACATAACATCCTTAACTTTTAACTTTATCGATTTAACCACTTACTGTTTAAAAAAATATCTATATGAAGAAAAATTAAATTTTGTATTTCATAAAATTCGGGGTCTTACATTATATACATATATATATATATACCTAGAATGGTGTTTGTTAGCCAAACAAAATGATGTGTGAAGTAAATTAAATACTCAATAAAACTAATAAATTAATTAGTTTAAGTATGGATTAAGAAGGAAAGTCATGTAATATAATTAATTGAGTTAATTATATGAGTCGTGAATTAAAGTTATGATTAACAAGTAGAGAAGTGGAATATTGCCTAGAATGACAATATTAAGAAGTTAATTAATTAAGTAATTAACTTAATTATTAAGTTGTTATATAGAGTTCATTAATGGATTTAAAACAAGCCCAATATAGGAATATTTGCTTGAAGGTGGGTAATTAAATAATAAGTTCAAATGTTATGGCAATTAATAGTCCAAGAGGCAATTAATGTAAGTCCTTTTATTTAATGTTGGCAAGTGTTGTATATAATTGGGTGGTAGTCCAATTAAATAAATTAATTAGCCCAAGTTATGAAAGATGTGTGAGTTGTGTTGGATAGCCCAAGTAATTAAATAAGAAAACTCAATGCAAAATAATCTATGTAGCCCAAACACATAAAAGCTAAATGTTGGTGAATGTGTTGGGAAAATAATTTCAAGTATTGTTGAGTGTAGAGAATTAACTAATGTAAGGTTAATTGAATAACCCTAGTTGGTGAGCAAGAGAGAGAATTAACCAAACATTGGTTAATTGCTAGAGGAAGGAAGGTAGTGATGAGATTTAACTAGGGATGAGTTAATTGAGTAACCTAATGTGGTAGAATAATTTAAAGCAACTCTGATTGGATTATATTTTAAATTCAAATGAGGTATTAAACTAGGTCAAATTAATTAGCCTAGTAGTCCATGAAATTTAATTTAACATTGATTCATGTAATAATTAAACAAGCTCAATACTTGTTTTAATTAAATGTAACATATGATATTTAATATAGTAGCCCAAATGAATTAAATTGTTGAGCCAAGCAATGGTAATTCAAAGTTCAATTGAAATTAATTTCAATGTCCTAAGTGGAACCCAATGTGCATGTATAGGTGAATTTGTATATGTATATGTATATATTGGTGTATATATATATATGAATACTTATATAATAATACATGACATAAAAATAAAGTCAAATTGGAGTAATAAATTACAAATTACAAATTTTGAGGGGGGCCCCACATGGAGATGTTGTGTGTTGCTTCCTATTGCTTCATTTTCACTTCAAAAGTTGCTTACACGCAACCTTGATTGAAGTCATTCATGTTAGTCATTCAACTTAGTCTTTTCCTTCCATAAATCAAGCTAGGATTGGACTTTGTAGAGATTGGCAAGATGTGTTAATAAATTGGTATAGATATACATATTGTAAGTAATAGAAAGAGATGATAGAAAGACTTATAAATAGAGACCTTGATTCATATATTAGTGTTTGTTCATTTGTTTCACCAAATATAGAGAGAGAAACTCTAAAGAAAAAGTAAACAAATCTTTGTGAGATTGAGAATCACCAAGAAAATTACTAGAGGATAGTCTATGAAGAGTCACAAGCCAAGTTCATATCAAGAAGAAGAAGAACATCCATACCCAAGAGATTCAAAAGTGTTATATCTCTTCCTTAGTGCATTTTTGTAGTCTAAATATGTTTTGAACGGTTAAATTATATTTTTAACCGATCAAAAGTTATTTTGATGTTCTAGAAGTTTAAAACTATGATATATAGATATATCCATAGTTTGATATAGTTAATACTCTTATTGGTATGTCTGGTATGCAAATTGTTGTGCTTAAATTTAGTTAGCAATTTATACGCAAGTGTACGCAATCAACAAATAATACAGTGATAAAATAGAGTGTCGAACCCAAAGGGAATTAAAATAATTATTAACCAATTATTAAATTTATATCGTCTTGATCTTATTTAAACAAATGATTTAAAATTTGTGAAATAAAACTAATTAAAATTAATAAAGAAATTACTTAATAATAAAATGCTAGGGTGGCAGAATCATATATTTAATATCATCTTCTCAATTTTCATGCCCAAAAACTCTACTTTTTATCTCACAATAATTTGGTCTCTCGACTTTATTAGATGCGGAAAATAAAATCAATTAAGCCCAATTAAGTTTTAAATCAAGTTGTTAATTCTTTTATAGCCAAACAAATGTATAAAATCAGAACACTCATTATATCCATCGAAACACAATTTATATCTGCTTTTAACAAATCATAAACTGAATACAACAAATCATAATGAGAATCCACTTTTATATTTGAGCAATAAAAATAGGCATTCAATAAAAAGAATTATTATTTACGTTAAAGTACTAAATCTGTAAAATTGATTGGCATGAATTTGTGTCATGGAATCAATCAAATATAATCATCATTAACCCTAGAAATTAATCTAACCTAGCATACTTAAAATTAAAACACAAAACATAATTAAATAATGCATAAATAAAATAATTCTCAAATAATTCAACGTATCAAAATTACAACAATAAAAGAAAAAGAAAAGAAATCAAATATGTGTTTGACATCCGTCTGTCACTCGGATCACAGTCTTCAACTTCCAAGCTCCGCCTTCAATTGTTGAATCATTCGCGTTGAATATTTGTTCCAAATAAAATAAAAATCTACTCATAAACTACTCTAATAATCTGCTATTCTATGTTAATATATTCTGATCTATGTTAAAGTACTGAATATAAAAGCTACATAATTTATTTATAGGAGTACAATATTAATCCTAAACTAATATGGAAAAGAAATCTAATTGGGAATCAAATTAATCCTCCAAATCGCGAAAAATCTGCTTTCTGGAATTTCCGTGTCAAACAAACATGGCATTCGCGTTTTTCCTCTTCCCGCCTGACGTGCATTGCCACGTCAGCGCCGCCTCAGCCATTACCGCCAAAACGACGCCGTCCCATTGCCTGGCTCCTTTACAATAGTTCGCGCATTGCACGGCTGTTCCTTTTCCCTGTTGCTGACCACGCTGGCGAAAAGTCGCCGTTTCTACTACTGGCCGCTTTTCCTACTCGCGCATGGCGCGATCAGGCCTGTTCCGATTATTACGATGTTGCCATCCATCCGGTTAATTACAGTTATGCCATCCATGTTGCTGTTATTCACGGTTTTGCCCCTAGCACTTGTGAAATTTACAATTATGCCATTAGCTTGAATTTTTCCTACAAAATAAAATATAAAATAATTAAAAATAAATAAAAATAATATAAAAATACTAAAAATAGTAAATACACATAAAATGAAATAAATTACCTAAAATCAATTAAAATACCTAAGAACTCGCAATTAATTAAGCCTAAAAATATATATTAAATATGAATAAAATTCAACTTAACACAAATAAAGGGAAGAAAAATTCATATAGTGATTTACTGGTAAAACCCTAGATGGTTCGATCTTAAATTTTCTGTCAATTTTTTTTTAAAAATATGATCGAACCATAAAATATTGTAAGACAAGAAGTTAGGAAGACAACAATACTAAGTTGGTGTCATTTGAATGTGCAGATTTCATTTTATTTAAGTTTGAACCAATCGAACTAAGGATTTATGAAACTAGTTTTTATTCTATCATTGTGAGCGATTTTACGGATACTTTCGTTTAGAATTTGGATTTGTGATATAAAGAGAAGTTGTAGAGGGGGAAATTATGATGAGAATAGACTCAAGAATCACCTCAAAATATTTTAAAATGAAAAAGTTATGGCTGTCGAAGTGACTGGAGGTTATGCAGTCCAAAAAATTGGTTTACTAAAAATTGGTCGAGTGTCTACCTAGTGCCTACCAAGCGCCTAGGCACTTGAACTTGCTGTCTCTGGGAGCAAATTTTGTCCTGCTTGGGTCGGGTCGGGTCGGGTCGGATTTTTTGTGAAAAATTATGTTGAAATAAGTGTAAAATGAATGTGTTTAAATACTAAACCAATATATATGAAGTCTATTAATGATTAAATGGTAATTAATGTTTAAAATAAAAACTAAAGTTAACACAATTAAAAAGTTAAATATTGGTATTGTTTGAGGAGTATTAAAATATTATTAAAATGATGAATAATATTAGTATGTGAGTAAAATGTTGTTAAATGATTAATAACATTTGTAAATGATTAAAATATCATTACATGGTTAATAATATTAATAAGTGATTAAAATATTATTAAATAGTTAATAATATTAGTAAGAGATTAAAATATTATTAAATGGTTGATAATATTAATAAGTGATTAAAATATTATTAATGGTTAATAATATTAATAAGAGATTAAATTATTATCAAATGGTGAATAATGTTAGTATGAGATTATAATATTATTAAATGGTTAATAATATTAATAAGTGATTAAAATATTATTAAATGGTTAATAATATTAATAAATGATTAAAATATTATTAAATGATTAATAATATTAGTAAAAGGTTAAAATATTATTAAATGGTTAATAATATTAATGAGAGAATAAATTATTATCAAATGATGAATAATATTAGTATGAGATTAAAATATTATTAAATGGTAATAATATTAATAAATGATTAAAATATTATTAAATGATTAATAATATTAGTAAGAGGTTAAAATATTATTAAATGGTTAATAATATTAATGAGACAATAAATTATTATCAAATGGTGAATAATATTAGTATGAGATTAAAATATTATTAAATGGTTAATAATATTAATAAGTGATTAAAATATTATTAAATGATTAATAATATTAGTAAGAGGTTAAAATATTATTAAATAGTTAATAATATTAATAAGTGATTAAAATATTATTAAATGGTTAATAATAATTGAATGTAGTTGTATATTATCAAATGTAGATAATATTTTGAGATATTTGGTATATTATTAAATGTCAAAATTATTAAGTTATGTAAAAGAAGAAAGTTTAATTGGATTAAACAAATGAAAATAGTTTATTTATGACTAATTTTCGACAACTTATTAAAAGTGGGTCATATGAAGAACGTGTAGTGATGACGTAGGCGTACCCGATTTGTCCGAACTGTATTTGGGTTAGGATTTTTGTCCGAAAGTCAAAAGCTTAATTTTTCAATATTTTAAAAGTTAATAGATTGAAGTTAAGGTCTTAAGTTAAGACTAATTTATAGTCATTATAACTAATGATTATGTCAATTTTATATAAAAATTGTTGGTTGAACGAATGACGCAAATAAGCGTAAATGGTATAAGCGAACCAGACAAGTTTTTCAGAATTTGCTTCTATGTGCATTGCTATGCTATAATATGATGTTAAATTGTTAATAGGAAGATACATTGATGATATCTATGATATGTGAATAACATGAGATATGGTTACATGTGAAATATATACAAATATGAAGCATGATTTGCTAGATGCTAGTTGTTTATTGCATGTGATGCATAAGAAGTATGAATCATTCATAAAATGAAAAGCATGAAATGCATGATGTAAGAATAAAATGCAGAGCATGTATAATATGTGAAGCATGTAATGTGTTATGTGTAACTGTTAAACTTACTTAGCCGTCGTGCTCACTCTTGCTATAAAATAAACACTTTCAGATAAATGCGAGTTAGTCGAAGTTTTTGATAAAGATTAAGAAACAGGAATACACATTACTTTCACTGAAGGTCTAAACGACTATTATGAATATTAGTCCGAATTGGACAGATAAAATGTTTGTGTAGAATAAAAATCTATTGGTATGTAAAATGAGTGTTAAATACTCAAAGTGGTTGTAATAGAATGTCGTATCATGTATGATATTGAGACATACTAAGAATTTGTAAAGATTGTGATTCTTGAATAGAAAGAGATGTTGTAAAATTATAAATAAATAATTATATATCAATTTTAATATTGTTATAAGTTATGATTGATAAGGAAAATGTTGTACTTTGTTGAACCAAATCCGAGGTTCAAGGGACCCGAATTTGGGTCGTCACAATCATTGTCTTTATATATAAATATTTATAAATTTTTAATAATACTTATTGTTCTAATAGCATAATTACTCAGAGTGACCTAAGAAAATCATATAACCTAAAAAATGTCAATTGCCAGAATTTACCTCAGATTTTACATCCATTTATATCATATTGTTTTAATTTAATTTTTCATCACGGATCAATTTAAAACATCGATCATGTTTTTTTTTAACCGTCGAAGGATAACGCAGGTGTGAGAATCAGTACAGGCCAAAAGCGTAAATATTGGACGGTTTAACTGCTGGAAATAATAATAATGAATGTAATTTTGATGTACCGTTGACTTCCATTTATGGTTGTATTTATAGTTCAACACATTTTGCCCATGCGCGCCCGAGATCAATTAGAAGTGAAATCCTTATTAGAATCTCCTTATAACTGTAACTCATAATTGATTAAGTCATTTATGAAATATGTTAGGCATAGTTATGTTCAAGCACGAAGTCTTAGTGACTTGAATGAATCTTAGTGATTCAGTTGATTGTAATAGTTTTGTGTGAATTGATCTTAGTAATCACTTATATCCTTAGTGGATTCCCTACTCGAAGAGTAGAAGAGTGGACAAGGAGATCAGTGTGATCTAAACCACTTAAAATTTTTACGTCTCATTTACTTTCTGCATTATATTTATATCTGTTATGACTTACTTCCACAAGTTAATTAAATTCAGCATTGAGATTTTCATAAATCTTGAAAGGGTTTTCCAAACTAATATTGTGCTTAAATAAATTAACTCGTTTAATTTATTATATGGTAATCCTTATTTAAAAAAGCAAAAGTTTGAAAATGATTTATTCAATCCCCCCCCCCCCCTAGATTTCTTAATGCCTCTGGGAAACAACACATTTGTTTCAAAACTTTCTGGATGCACTTGGATTCAAGCATGCGCCTGCAATAGTCAAAACACTAGTCATGTCAATTTTGATGTATATGTTATTTTCTAGAGTTAAATTGGGCTCCTAATTTGTAATATTTCGTATAATGTTAACATTGTCATGTACATAATTGATGTGTAATGAAAGGTGCAATAATTTTATTGTGTTTTGATCATATTTTATTTTATTAAGTTTAAATATTAAAATTGTTTGGGTGTGAAAATTTTAAAAATAAAAATTTGTGAAAAAAAATATTTTAAATTTTGAGACGGAATTAGAGACTAAATTTGAAACTAATTTTTTCATTGTTAATGTTTAAGACGGATTAGAGACGAAAATAAAGTGTCTCAAATATATTATTTTTCATGTCAAAACTATTTAGAAGGGGAGTTGAGATGGTTATTTTCCATCTCAAATTATGTGCGCTAAAAAAATAGCGCCAATGTTTTCCGCCAAAATTAAAATGGATAAAGGTGGTTTAAAAATGTAACTCCCTCTGGGTCAAGTTGATACAAACTTAAGGCAATTTGAGATAGAATTATTCAGTTTCTAAATATTTTTTTAGACGGATTTTGAGACGAGCGAAATTAGCAACGCGACTTACTAACACGAATTTTAAGTCGGATTTTTTCATCTCAAATACTCCGATTTTTGGGTGAAATCAGTACAGGCCAAAATTGTAAACAATAGAGGGTTTGACGGATGAAAATCATAATAATGAATATAATTTTGATGTACTGTTGACCTCTAGTTATGACTGTATTTATAGTTGCTCAACAATTTTTGCTTATGCATGCCCGAGACCAATTAGAAGTGAAAGTCCTGATTAGAATCTCCTTATAACTGTAATTCATAACTAATAGAGTCCTTTATGAAACAAATTTCCTTATCATTCCAATATCACGAAACCTAATCATATTTAAACAAGGATTTTAACCCTTTTAGAATATCAAGTTGTAAAAAAATATTGTAATACGTCAATCTTAATACTGAATCCAAAGTATAATATTAATATGTACCACCACCAAAATCGAGTTTCAAATATAAGAGTGATATGGGCTTGCACTTTTACCGAGTCCAAAATAAATTTATCCCAACATTGCCTTTTTTTACCCAATGTTATTATACCTAGGGGTAGCATGGTGCGGTTTGATGCAGTTTGAAATCCAAACAGCATATGAAACTGCTTAGGTGCAGTTAGGTGCAGTTTGACAAAATCAAAATCACACATGAAACCGCTTGTGATTGGTGCGGTGGGATTTTGAACCGTGCGGTGCGGTTTCATTTAGTGTCGTTTCGATTTCAAAACCAATTGAAATGATTAAATTTTTTGCAATTTAAATTAACAATTTAGCATCACACAATATTAAATACCATTTTGATAACACACAATTTTACTTATAATGTTTTGTCTAAACAAAGGCAAAATAGAACCTAAAAACATGAATAATGATATATCCTTACATATGAAAATTTTAAACAGAGATAATTACAATTTGAGATAATTTTAAATATTTGTACATTATAATAATACTTCTTGATATGCTCCATTTTGACAGTGCATAATGCGGTGTGATTTCTTATATGCGATTTTGCCCAGAAACCAAATCCAAATCGCATTTGCGATTTTTCAACCACCTAAAACCGCCACATCACACAATATTAAATACCATTTTGATAACACACAATTTTAGTTATAATGTTTTGTCTAAACAAAGGCAAAATGGAACATAAAAACATGAATAATGATATATCCTTACATACGAAAATTCTAAACAGAGATAATTACAATTTGGGATAATTTCAAATATTTGTACATTATAATAATACTTTTTTATATGCTCCATTTTGACAGTGCATGGTGCGGTGCGGTTTCTTAGATGCGATTTTGCCTAGAAACCAAACCAAAACCGTATTTGCGATTTTTCAACCACCTAAAACCGCCACATACGTCAAAACCGTTGGTGCGATTTTAATTAGTGCAATTTTTGGTACGGTTTCGTTGGCAATTCAATTTCTTGCTCACCCCTAATTATACCAAGTCTTGAGCCTACTTGTTACACAAGTATAATGTGTTTTAAATAATATTTCCTACTTTTCAAAATATAGCATGAATAATGACTTTTTAAATTCAATTTTAAGATATTATTAAATTTAAAATTGATATTAATTTATTTAGTTTAGAAAATAAAATTAAAAAAATTTGAAACTATATATATAAAAAGTATTACTAATTATAAAATTTATTATTTTTAAAAGTCAAATGTATCAATCACTTTAAATTTAAAATTATCTCAAATTAGTTTAAAAAGGTTAGACTGACCTTAAAGTAAATAAAAGTCTAACTATACTAATCTCAAATTAATTTAAAAAAATTAAATTGACCTTAAAGTAAATAAAAGTCAAACTATATTAATTAATAATATTTGGTAGCCTAGTTTAAGGGAGCAAAGACTAACATTCGGACCTGTTCTTCCCAAAACGAGTAGAATGAGTCGGGGTCTGAAAATTAAGTCCTTTGGTCCACACAACCGAATTGTTTTGTTTTTCACTTAAACTATGCTCTATGTCTCGTACAGATTTTTAATTTTATTTTTAACACAAAATAATTATATTCTTGTCCAAAAATGATCTCAGGGTTTATTTAAATCTATGTGTGATAAACAAATATAGTTATTCCGGTAACAAAAATACAACAACATTCTCCATTGTATAATTATTTTGAGAGAAAAATAAAACACAATTTTTTTTATTTTTATAAACGAGACAAAGTAGAATGTCATGCATATTTTTAAGACAAATGATATTGTCTGAGTAGTAAGTGTTATCATTTAAAACGTTAAATCTCGATAAAATAATTGTAAAAATATCATTAAATGTATATTTAATTTGACAATAATAATTTTATTTTGACAATATAAAAAAAACCATAGAAATGTCCTTCCTTTACGGCTTAAGCCTTAAAAATTAGAGAATAACTGACGACTGCCTTTTTCTGCCTACCATATACAATTAGTAGCCTTTTAAAAAGCATCAAGTGGGAA
Source organism: Hedera helix (assembly GCA_947179155.2). Classification (NCBI taxonomy): domain Eukaryota; kingdom Viridiplantae; phylum Streptophyta; class Magnoliopsida; order Apiales; family Araliaceae; genus Hedera; species Hedera helix. The sequence goes on from OX359279.1 coordinate 1,169,567, forward strand.
CTTACAAACCATCTTTTCGGTTAGAATCTTCACATTCATTTTAGAAGAACGAAGTAAAAAATGTAATATTACAACCCCAAAGCTTACAACGCGTAACTACAAATTACTTATAAGTTACTACTAACTACAAAGCAGCAAAAAAGAAGTGGAGAACAAATATAGATTATGACATTAAAGTGTTTGTTGGAAAGTAGTATAAACATATTTAAAACCCATTTGCATCACAATAAAATTTGTATTACCTCCGACCATCAACATATCTAAACACATTTACATTAACAGAGTACGGATTGAAAGATTATGTTTATAATTGCGTAAAATAAGTATAATTTTTAATTGTTCAAATTTTAATTTTTTTATTATTGTAAAATTGTTGACACATGTCATCAAATTATACAAAATTACGTGTTTTAAAAAAATTCATTCCTTTTCTATTTGTATGGCTTAATTTTTTTTAAAAAAAAATAGTAATTGTCATATATATATATATATATATATAATAGGGTACTCCTTCCATTCCATTCCTTTTTAATTGAATTTTTAAGGTTATGCATGTATATTAAGAAATACAATTAATATTTTGTCTGATCAATTAAATTAAGTATAAAATTTTAATATTAACCTTCTAAAATTTATTAAAAAAATAAGAAAGAAATAAATTAGCTTTTAATTATAATGAATAATATAAAAAATTAAGTATTTAATATTTTTTTAAAATTTATAAATGACAAATAAAAAAAAATATAAATCTCTCTCTAAAAAGACAAACAAATGAGTGGAGGGAGTATATAATTAAATTGGGGTGGGGTACTTTTTTCCGTTAATTTAATGTTGGTGGTGAAGTATATGTTTACATTACTTTTGTAGAGCATATACGCGTAGCCCAAAAGCAAAAGGTGTTCGTTCCAAAAGGAGAAGCCAATGACGTATAAAATAATTTGAAGTCCTCCTACTATTCATGTATGTGTCGGAAATTTATAAGAAGACATATTTACCAGTCAAAGAGCAAGTTTGACGACGGTAGAGTAAAAAACTATTTTTAAATTAAAATATATATATATATATATATATATATATATATTACAACACTTTTAGAAAAGTATAAAATTAATACTTTTGACTGGAGTATATAATTTAATTTTAATTTAGATTTATCCTTAAATAGTTAAAGGAAACCTAAAAGTTCATACAACACATTTTTATATAATTTAGTCTTTTTTCTTCAAAAGTATTTTTATAATCAAATATTATTTTAATTTTCTTATAAATAAAGTTTGTCGAAATCTCTACTTTTAAAAGAGTTTATTTCACTGCATCGCTCCACAAAACGGGCACTAAGACAATATTAAATTGGAAGATGATAAAACTTAGTTTTATAATTTAATTTCTTAATTATTGGACATATTAGCTTTATGAATTTTGAATATTTTTAAAAAAACCGTAAAGAAATATATATTTATATCTAAATATTAAATGGATATAAATCCCTGTAGATAATCTATATATAGTGAGTTTTAGTGTTTTATAAATAAAATGGATAATAATTTTGGAGAAAAAAGTGCTGTTTTTTTCTATCCCTTGAGATAAACTAAAAGACACATTCCAATTTGTATTATGTTCACCCTTTCTCTTACTCCCTCCTCGCATAAAAGCTTAGATGTCTTAGTTACACTTTCTATATAATTCAAAAAAAAAAAAAAAAAAATATATATATATATATATATATATATATATATATATATATAGAGAGAGAGAGAGAGAGAGAGAGAGAGAGAGATATTAAAACGTACAAATAAAATTTTATTTTATTCAATGGATCTCATGTAAGTATACAAAAAATTATGTATATATATATATATATATATATATATATATATATATATATATATATATATATATATAATAGACCCTACTTAAACATTTGTGTACATTTTAGAATATATTTTACATTTGAATTATGTACTTTATATTTTTTTTGAGATAAAAAAAATTTTATATATCAATTATCTGTTGTGGGACAAAAGAATATAATTTATTACTATATATAATAAGACAATTGAAGATCTTATTCAAATTAACTGAGTCGTTTTGATTTGTCAGCGAGTTAATCCGAGTTGATCATCTATATTAATATAATGTATGTCATATTTATAATTATATCAAATTTTTTTTATTTGCTTTGTAGTATTATTCCAAACATGTACATGTATGTATTAATATATATATAACTTTTCAATTTCATGTTCAATGTAGTACTATCATCTATATTATATTATTTATATACAAATTATAATATCAAATATTAATTACACATAACAATTTTACATTATATTATCAATAATTCGTACAAAAAACACGCGCTTTGCACAAGTTATCACTCTAAATTAAACTAACACGGGGTGTTTAAACATTAGGTAAATCACCCTCCTCCAAGATTCTACCAAACAAAAAGCCACTCCTTGTCAATTAATTAATCAACTAAGATTTAAAAGTAATTTTTTGCCACTTTAGCAAGAATATGAAAATTTTCTTCTTGAAATACTAAAAACTATATATTAAATCAAATTATCTGTAAAGAAGCTTTTCATAATATTCTTTCTTGGTCAACAATTCAAGAAAAATTAATTGCAATTATTAATTACCATATTAAATATAATATTAACTGTTTGAGATAATTTATGACCTCGAGTTAATTTATTCTAATTGATGAGTTAACTCAAATTGTCATGAAATATAATTATTGATTGTGCTTTTATATATAAGATATAAATTTATTAAAAAAATGATATAAACTAGCATGTAGACGACATGTGCTATCAAACTAGTTGAGATAATATAACATTGAAAATCCAACTGTCATATTTATTTCAAAAGTTCTAGATGGATAGGATACTTTGCACCGCGCCAGTTTAAAATAAATATTAGTCCTATCAAATCTTTAACAATTTCAATTTATCTGTTCCACCTTTTTTTTCTAAGAATATTCTAAAATAAAAATGATTTATTTCTATCTAAATGATGCACGATAACCTTCTCGAACTGTTCTAATAGAGAAAAAAATATTTCTTTTTCTTTTTGTAAGGGCATTAAAAATACTTTTAGCATTCAATACCAAAAAAATGAAAAATGTGCAAAAGGAAATGTGATAAATAAATTGAGACATTACTTTTTAAAATTAATTTTTTTTGCTAGATTGAAATTATATTAAAAAAGAAAGAATTATAAAATACTGGGCGAATCCCAGACCAAGTATGCCATTGTCAGTCATCTTAGGACAGGCCCTAAGATGGCAAGGCTATACTAGATTAGCAACTAACATGTACGTGTTTAAGACTAGCTAAATCAGTCATTTTTCTAAACATGTTATAGGCGTATAATTTACATTTAATAATGTGAATGATTTCACGGGCAAGGCAGGAAGCGGGTCTAGCAGGATCACCATGCAGTCTTACATTCCTTTCATACCAGATGTAATAAGTTACAGCAGCGAGTCCCAGGGACAAAATATTGCGCCTGAGAGAGGAGCAGTGCAATTGAAAGATGAATTCAGTAAGAACATACCAGTCACTACTTTTAAATTAATTCCACATGTCATCATATTATTGAACCACGTTTTGGTGCCTCTCATATATGAACTACAAACATTGCCTACTCCAGACATCAAACAACTACGGAGTATCTCTTAAGTTCATCATCTACTCAATCAAGACGTCGGCACAATCGAGTTTGTTTTGTTTTGGAATTGTACGATCCATTCTGTATCAATTTATCATTAACTAGGGATAACCCGTGTCTGAAGGCACGGTACAATTAATATAACAGTTGATTACTGTATTTAATATTTTTAAATTGAAAAATCTAAAACTGTTGTGGCCAACCATTAATACAAAAAGATTAGTATTCAATCCAGTCATAGTTTATTTTTGAGACAAACATTAGTGTGCTACTCATTCCCAACTTAAAATTAGTTCTTAACAGGTTTAAGCAATTAATTGATTGATGATAGCGGAGTCAAATTTGTGTAATATAATATTTTCGAGTATATTACACACCTTTCCTTTAATGACAAAATAGAATGAGAAGTTTGACAGCATTTATTTGCTTCTAGTATATCTAACCATCGATCAATATGATTCATGAACAATATTTTCTGTGAAAAAATGGTAGTACTGCAAGCCATTTCGTGAGATCCAATAAGGAAAAAAAAAATATAAAAATTCAAAAGAAATATTTTTGCATATATACCCAAAAGTATAAAATGAACTCTCTAATTCCAAATAAAAAAATATTGTCATTACACCAATTAAATCGCATCACCATAACATTTTTTTTCTCTATATTTTTTCTTGAAATTGGACAAAAGATTTTCATAGCATGAGTCAGAACTTACTACAATAGTTACTTTCAAAATATCTCGCAAAAACACCAAAGAGATGATACGTAATTATCCGTGCCTAAAGGCACAGTGTAAATTAAAATTTCAAAAATACTCTATTACCTAAAGACTCTTTGCAACATAAAATAACTTACAAATCAATTAGAATGAATCTGAACCGTCCCCGTGATTTTCTACCCAAATTAATTTGCATGTGTAAATATAACGACCGCAATACCCGACAAGCAGAAAAATGACATCAATGCTAAAAAGGTGACTCATTTTATTTATGTGCAATTTTTTATTTATTATTATTATTATTACTACTACTACTATTATTGTGACGCCCCCCAAATCTAGGCCCATACAGCCCAAACTTGAGTCGTCAAAAGACTAGAACAAAATTATTACAACAAATCACAACGTACAACAATACAGTGTATAATAATACACAACTAAGTCTTCACTATTATTGCCACACTATTTTACAACACGTGAAGACTACGACAGCTATTCCTCAGACTCTCACTCCATCCCCCGGCTAGACCCTGTTACGTTTTTATCTCCTGTTGAAAAACAATGGAACAAAAGAAAGGGTGAGCTCAAATAGCCCAGTAAGAAATATCATGACTAAGATAATGACGAATAAATTATCATTAGCCTTCAACAGTTGAGTTCTTGATAGAATACAATAGACTACAAGGTTTATATCAAAAACTGTAGTTAAATTCTTAAACAATGTTCAGATCAATAATAGCAGCGGAATGAGCAATCTATTAGAAGAATAATGCAGACTATAATGTCCACTCGCTTCTCTTTTTTGTAAAAATATCATCAACTTTTATCATCTGAAATACCATTAGTCATGATAATAAAAATTCACAGTTCCTGATCATAATCATGCAGATGAACAGTTCATATTTGCACTACGGGCCAAAGACATTTAATATAACACCAACGGTCATGATTATACCAGATTCAGCCTTTGGTAATAATCATACCAATCAACAGTTCATCTTTGCACTACGGGCCAAAGATATTCAATAAAGCACCAACGGTCATGATTATACCAGATTCAGCCTTTGGTCATAATCATACCAACCAACAGTTCATCTTTGCACTACGGGCCAAAGAGAACATTCACCACGTGCCATAAAAGACACCGAACAGATGTATCGCCTTTAACCTAGTATATCGCCTTTAACCTATCATCTGTTCAACAATTATATCACATATGTGCCCCCGGCCACAGATATTCACAACAGCTTGATTCTTGATGATTAATACAAATAACAGTGATACAAATGATGAACAGAAGAACATGATAAACAATAAGTATCAGAAGTTTACTTTGTGCAGATTCAAATAATGTCCAAATTGCCAACATGATGTGGAGTGAAATTTAAAAATGATATTCAAGATCCACAGTTCAGAATAACGGTTACAGTTCAATAGAAAGGTTCACGTAAATAGGAAGGTTCAGTTGAAATAATGAAGTTCAACTATTATGGAACATATAATATTTTCAGGAATTATAGAAGCAATAGTTCCATAATAAGTTTCGATTTAGGAGTATGAAAGAAAATAATATCCCTTACCGTAGCAGGTTTGATTAACAAAAGGTGAAGGAAATTAATATCCCTTACCATAGTAAGTTTGAATAATGGAAGATGAAAAAGATGGTATCCCTTATGAGTATAAAGGAAAATGATATCACTTACGAATATGGAATAAAAGTGTCATGTGATAATTCGTGTAGACAAATTATTTCCACACGAGACAAATAAAAAGGGTTATTCACCAACAGGCGATAATCCGCACCGTAAGGTTATTCCCATCAATTTGAATACGAATAGTTATTCACCAAACAGGCGTAATCCGCACCGTAAGGTTATTCCCACAATTTAATAGAATTTGAACACGAAGAGTTATTCACCAAACAGGCGATAATCCGCACCGTAAGGTTATTCTCAAAGATTAATAAGGAATGAATACAAAAGGTTATTCACCAACAGGCGGTAAACCGCGCCGTAAGGTTATTCCCACAATTTAATACATGGAAATAAATGGCACAAGAAAGAAACGATATTATTTTCGAGAATCAAAGAATGATAATCCCTTCAAGTAAGAAAGAAAATAATATCCATTTATGATGATGAAAAGAGTGATACCCCTTACCGTAGTAAGTTAGAATATGAAAGAAGATGATATTCCTTACCACAGTAAATTTAAGAGTGTGAAAAGAATAATATTCCTTACCATAGTAAGTTAGAATATGAAAGAAGATAATATTCCTTACCACAGTAAGTTAGAATATGAAAGAAGATAATATTCCTTACCACAGTAAGTTAGAATATGAAAGAAGATAATATTCCTTACCACAGTAAGTTAGAATATGAAAGAAGATAATATTCCTTACCACAGTAAGTTAGAATATGAAAGAAGATAATATTCCTTACCTTAACACGTGATTGGATATTGATTTAAATGAGGTTGATCAACCTATATATTTTTAATAAAATTAGTAATTACCACATATAAATTTCAAGGTGTATGATAATTCATATATTATGAACTATCAAAATTATATATTTTTAACATAATATAATATAACAACTTTAAAATAGTTTTTAAAGTAATATTCCAAAATAAATCTTCCAAAGAAAGCTTTTAAAATGAATCTTCTAATAGAAGAGTCTTCTAAAGGAAGATTTGTGAATACCGTGAAATATAGGAATTTATGAAATTACTACTCTTTAATAAAAGACTTACTTGAAAAATTATTGCACTCCTTTTGGCTTTCAAACTCTCAAAATAACCTTACTATTCTCAGAGAAAACTCATAAAATTCTTATAGAAAATTTTTATGTTTTAGGTGTGATTTTTTCTATTCAGTTGAGCAAGCTATTTATAGGAGAAAATATAGCACTATGCGTGGTAGGTGACACTGGCGTGCTGCACGCCAGTGTTGAATCTCGCAGCAGCAGCCGCTGGCTGCTTTTTCCTTCAGAAATCCTGCACATTTTTCATTTCTCATGTGGGCCCCACATGGGTCCCACATGTTACTATTCACGTTACTATTCACGTTACTATTCACGTCACTATTCACGTTACTATTTCAAATAGTAAAATTAATTATTTTATTTTTTATTTATTTATTTATTTATTTATTCTTCCTGTGAGTCCAACATATAAAATAATGTTACCACAATAATGCAAGAACCACGTTACATATTTTTATTAATTTAATAATATAAATTATAGTGTATTTGCTACTGTGACAATTATTAGATTCAATAATTTTAAACTACAGTGCACCAACAATTATTGACTCGATGATATGAAATACAGTGTAATGACAATTATTGAATCAATAATGCAAAATACTGTGTAGCAACAATTATTGAATTGATAACATAAAATATTATGCAACGACAATTATTGATGAAATGATGTGCAACAGTTACGATGTCAATTATCAGATCAATAATACGAGACACTGTGCAATACCGTGTGCTACTGTAGAATACCGTGTGCCACAATAAAATACCATAAATTACCGTATGCTACTATTCTTTTATCACCGGTATTTTAACAGTTAACACCGTTGACTATTTTTATTTAAAAAGGTTACTTCTGTCGTTTTCTATATCCGACAATTATTCCGTTGTGGGGTCCACAAATAATTTGTTATTTCGGCGCCGTCGTACGGCCCGAATATTCCTCGACAAAACGAATATTCCCCGACAAAAAGAATATTGTCCGACAAAATAAAATTTGCACATAACATCCTTAACTTTCAATTTTGTCAATTTAACCATTTACTGTTTCAAGAAAAATATATATGAAGAAAAATTAAATTTTGTATTTCATAAATTCGGGGTCTTACAACCTCCCCTCCTTATGAAATTTCGTCCCCGAAATTGACGTACCTGGCATTTCGAAGAGGTATGGATACCTAGACTTCATTTCAGATTCTAGCTCCCAGGTCATTTCCTCAATATCTTGGTTCCTCCATAAAACCTTAACTCGAGGTATAACCTTTGAGCGTAAGATCTGCTCCTTCTTATCTAGGATCTTAACAGGTACCTCCTCATACGTTAAATCTTCTGCTATAACGTCTGGTTCTAACTCAATGACGTGGTTTGGGTCCTTCACATATTTACGTAACATAGATATGTGAAAAACGTTATGGATGCGAGACATACTTGGTGGTAGGGCTAGTCTGTAGGCTACGGATCCTACTCGATCGAGGATTTCAAATGGGCCAATAAATCGAGGGTTGAGCTTTCCTCTCTTTCCGAATCTCGTAACTCCTTTCCATGGAGAAACACGTAAGAATACATGATCTCCGACGTTGAATCTCTCATCTCTCCGATGAAGATCGGCATAACTCTTTTGTCGTTCTTGTGTTGTCTGTATTCGTTGTCGGATCATTTGGATCTTTTCGGTCGTCAAGCGTACCAACTCGGGTCCCAACAGTTTTGCTTCTCCTACCTCATTCCAACATACTGGAGAGCGACACTTGCGTCCATATAAAGCCTCGAATGGAGCCATACCTATACTTGCTTGGTAACTGTTGTTGTAGGAAAATTCCACCAATGGCAAGTACTTATCCCAACTTCCTTTGAAATCTAGTACGCAAAGTCTCAAAAGATCTTCGAGGGTCTGGATTGTCCTTTCCGATTGTCCGTCCGTTTGAGGATGGTATGCAGAACTAAAACGTAGTTCAGTGCCCATAGCTTTTTGTAGACTGATCCAAAAGCGTGAAGTGAATCTAGGATCTCGATCAGAAACTATGGAAACTGACATGCCATGCAATCTCACGATCTCATTTATGTACATACCGGCAAGACGTTCAAGTGAAAAGTTTTCTCGTATAGGCAAGAAATGAGCGGATTTGGTCAATCTATCTACGATGACCCAAATTGCATCTAAGCCTTGAGAAACTTTGGGAAGACCCGTCACAAAATCCATATTGATGTGTTCCCACTTCCATTCGGGAACCTCAAGTGGTTGTAAAGGACTCTTAGGTACTTGATGCTCTGCCTTGACACGTTGACAAGTTAAGCACCTTGAGATAAACTCTGCAATCTCCCTTTTCATATTGTTCCACCAAAATGTATGTCGAAGATCTCGATACATCTTGGTACCTCCAGGGTGGATTGCAAATGGCGTGTTGTGTGCCTCCATCATGATTTTATGCTTTAATTCAGGATCGTTAGGAACACAGAGTCGAGAGTTGACTCGAAGTATTCCTTTCTCGTCGATTCTTGCTTCGGGAATGGTACCTTCTTGTACTTTCTTTATCATGTTTATCAGTTCCGGATCGGTAGCTTGAGCAGCTTTAATTTTATCGATTAAAGCTGGTTCTACTCGCACGTGAGCAATCTTCGAGTGGGTCCCTGGTGTCTTTAGCTCCATCTCCATCTTTTGCAAGTCGTACAAAATACGTTTTTGTGTTGTCAGCAGTGCACTTGTACTCGCATAAGATTTTCTGCTCAAAGCGTCAGCTACAACGTTCGCCTTTCCCGGGTGATACTGGATTGTGTGATCATAATCCTTCAACAGCTCAAGCCAACGTCGTTGTCGCATGTTGAGTTCCTTCTGGGTGAAGAAATACTTGAGACTTTTATGATCCGTATAGATATCCACTTTCTCTCCGTACAAGTAGTGTCTCCAGATCTTCAACGCGAAAACGACTGCTGCCAACTCTAGATCATGAGTAGGGTAATTTTTCTCATAATCTTTGAGTTGTCGAGAGGCATAAGCTACAACCTTTCCATGTTGCATAAGGACACAACCTAGACCTTTGCCTGAAGCATCGCTATATATGACGAATTTTCCTGATCCTGATGGAATGGTCAGAACAGGAGCTGAAACAAGTCTCCTCTTGAGTTCTTGAAAACTCTTCTCGCATTCCTCGCTCGAATGATACCGATATCTAATAATCAAACTTTCATCTCTTGGCGTTCTATGGGAGCCATTTGGTGTTGGGCTTTGGAAAAGGGCTTAGTATCGGGTTCAAGATCGATACAGAATTCAATTTCTCGATTTGGGGATAAGCCAGGAAGTTCCTTAGGAAAAACGTCAGGAAACTCATTAACAATGGGAATATCATTCAAGTTTGACGTATTTTTGTTCAAATCAGTGACATGAGCTAAAAAGGCTTGACATCCGTTTTTCAATAAACGAATGGCTTTATGGCTAGAAATAACAGTTATAGATTTCAATGGTTTAGTTGCTTGAATTTGCATGACAGGTTGATTAGGAATATGAAAACTAATAATCTTATGAAAACAATCAATTTTAGCATGATGGGTAGTCAACCAATAAATTCCTAAAATCACATCAAATTCATGCATCTCCAAAGAAATAAGGTCAACAGGTAATGTGAGGTTGTTGATTTGAACTAGGCAAGATTTATAGATAGTAAATGTAATAGGTATTTCTCCCAATGAGGTTTCAACTGATAAGACAAGATTTAAGTTTTCAATAGTCAAATTTAAACGTTGAGTACATATAGGTGAGATAAAAGAGTGGATAGAGTCAGTATCTAACAGAGCGTATAATTCACGAGAATTTATGAATAGCTTACCAGTTATCACCTCCTTCGGTTTCTTGACTGTTATCGTCAAATCGAATCCCGAGTACTTCATTCGGATCTTCACGTATTTCAACCATGACAATACCACTAAATAATTCTCTAACGAACTGTTTCTCGATTTCCTCAACTTCATCAGTAGTAGCGTACCAATGATTTCTATAAGAATAGTATTTTCGATAGACTGCAGTTTCCACGATAGTGACTAACTTTACCTGAATTCCTCTAAATTGTAGCGCCCAAAAGTATAGAAACATCATTTTTAAATAATCTTGAAAATCATAACTGGAACACCATAAATCCCAAAGACTTATATGAAACGTCTATATATTCTGGTCCTTTGTTATAGAGCATAACCAGGTTATATGACTCTCCCAATTAGTGAGTAGATTAAAGGCAATAATTTCCGCAAGTTCATTATTTCCTTTAATTGCTTCTAAGAACGGATCTGGAAGAGCTTTCACATTTATCCTTACTGGATAAAACACGCATAATTTTTGCCTTAGGCAAATGATTCAACTCTGAGTTTGTAAGAAGATTATTCGTCGCCTCTTGTTTTGCAGCTACATTTTGTTTCGGTCATTCCATAGTTAACCTCCTGATTTCCAGATGCCATACTTAACTGTGGTCACAAAATAATTGTTAGTTCAAACAAACTGACTCATCACTTCATGTCCCTATATTCAAATCAACTCATTAGATAATAAAATCTAATTTAGGTGGGACACACTAGTGACCGATTCTATTCGTCTCTCCCCTCCTAATTCTAACCCCAGATCTCCATTAAAGACCATATCCCTAAGCTCTGATACCAACTGTGACGCCCCCCAAATCTAGGCCCATACAGCCCAAACTTGAGTCGTCAAAAGACTAGAACAAAATTATTACAACAAATCACAACGTACAACAATACAGTGTATAATAATACACAACTAAGTCTTCACTATTATTGCCACACTATTTTACAACACGTGAAGACTACGACAGCTATTCCTCAGACTCTCACTCCATCCCCCGGCTAGACCCTGTTACGTTTTTATCTCCTGTTGAAAAACAATGGAACAAAAGAAAGGGTGAGCTCAAATAGCCCAGTAAGAAATATCATGACTAAGATAATGACGAATAAATTATCATTAGCCTTCAACAGTTGAGTTCTTGATAGAATACAATAGACTACAAGGTTTATATCAAAAACTGTAGTTAAATTCTTAAACAATGTTCAGATCAATAATAGCAGCGGAATGAGCAATCTATTAGAAGAATAATGCAGACTATAATGTCCACTCGCTTCTCTTTTTTGTAAAAATATCATCAACTTTTATCATCTGAAATACCATTAGTCATGATAATAAAAATTCACAGTTCCTGATCATAATCATGCAGATGAACAGTTCATATTTGCACTACGGGCCAAAGACATTTAATATAACACCAACGGTCATGATTATACCAGATTCAGCCTTTGGTAATAATCATACCAATCAACAGTTCATCTTTGCACTACGGGCCAAAGATATTCAATAAAGCACCAACGGTCATGATTATACCAGATTCAGCCTTTGGTCATAATCATACCAACCAACAGTTCATCTTTGCACTACGGGCCAAAGAGAACATTCACCACGTGCCATAAAAGACACCGAACAGATGTATCGCCTTTAACCTAGTATATCGCCTTTAACCTATCATCTGTTCAACAATTATATCACATATGTGCCCCCGGCCACAGATATTCACAACAGCTTGATTCTTGATGATTAATACAAATAACAGTGATACAAATGATGAACAGAAGAACATGATAAACAATAAGTATCAGAAGTTTACTTTGTGCAGATTCAAATAATGTCCAAATTGCCAACATGATGTGGAGTGAAATTTAAAAATGATATTCAAGATCCACAGTTCAGAATAACGGTTACAGTTCAATAGAAAGGTTCACGTAAATAGGAAGG